>WHPZ01579634.1:0-10878 GCA_016617965.1 Macrosiphum rosae | reverse complement strand
CGTACGCCACTGTAATACACACATACACATTTTTTAAGTACCTACTATCAAATAAAGACACAGAAAAAAAGACTATCAGAAAAAAAAACACATTTTGAATAATAATCTATCCTTATTCCTTTGGTAATAATTATATTAATATATTATTTTTTTTTATTGGTGAAGCTTCAACTACACAGGTTATTAGATTCACAAGTGTTACATTTTTATATTGAGTTGACTATATGCAATTATACAATTCAATTTTTTAACAATAAAATTATGTTTTGAAAGTTTAAAAATGGACCAATTATTGCTTCGTACAGGTTATCTGGTTGAATTTTTCCCTAGCTTCATTGAAGTTGGGGCAGTGGATGATGATGTGTTTGATGGAGTAGTTAGTAGTTAGTATTGCATGTTGGGCATAGGGATGGATCTGTCTTTGCCATAAGATACCCGTGTGTGAGTTTCGTGTGACCAATTCTGAGTAGATTAAAAATTACCTCATTTATTCTGTTTAAATCAGTGTATTTCGGCCAGACTTCATCAGAGTGCTTAATTTCTCGTAATTTGTTTTCCGTGGTCGTGTGGCAAAGTGAATTCCACAAATTGATACTGTATTTGTTTATATTTCTTGTTATATCTACAAGTGATAAAAAATATTACTGTTGCACTGTCTAGACTATTGATTGCATTTTTAGCAGCTTCATCTGCCTTCTCATTTACCTTTATGTCACAATGACCTGGGGTCCATATAAATCTAATGTCTTTATTTTATTTGGACAGGAGATTACTAATTAATAGAGGCAATGGTTCTGCCGTTGTTTTGGATTGCAGATTAGCTAAGGCCCCGAGTGAGTCAGAACATATATCTATTTTTGTATTATTAACCTCTAAGGCTAATTGCAGGTCTCATTTAAAAAGAGAGGTATTTGGCTGTTTAAATGCTGCTTAAATTATTAAGTTTTAACTGTTTAGTTAAATTGAGGTAGACTACTGCAAGTCCTGCCTATACCCATTTCTGGTTTGGATACATCAGTATAGATCTGATTACTGGCGTTCAAGCGTGTATAAGTTCATTAAATAGATTACTATACATAGTATCTGGTGTTTCTTTTTTCGAGTATTCTGTTAAGCTAGTATCAACTTGGTAATTTGGTGATTTCCAAGTGGGTATCTGACTGTTTTCGCGTTGATATATTTTATTTAAAAAAATATTAATGTCCATCATCTTTTTCTGTTGCCTTAAAACTAATGATTTTCTTAGATTAGAATTGTGTTCATATATAGTTGAAAAGCGTTTTTTGTTTAAAAAGTGAATGGTTGAATTTTCCGGTGTGTTATGTAATTGAGAGATAACTTAGTTTTTCTATTAGAGTATTCACCAGTCAAGAATAACTTGTTATTTGAAAAAGAAAAGGGATGATTATTTATGTTTTTTTCCATTTAGGCCTGGTAAGTATCTCAGTTTGCATTTGTCAGTTTCCATTTAAGACTGCGAGTGTGTTTTTCGTCAGACTTGGTATACTTTAAGGTTAATTTAATTGGAAAATCTATTCCTACTTTGAATTTATCAGGTAAGATTTCATATTCTATTTTTTTTTCTTAATAGATTTTAGTTGGTACCACACATGAAGTAATATAGTACCTACCTACTATCTTAATTCATGGTACTACATCATGCCCCCTAAATATTTTTCTTTGCATAATTTTATAATATTTTTATTGTACTTATAACAATTTCTATTTATTTTAGAAATCGTTGTTATTCCAGAGGAATGTATCTTTAAGATTTATTGATAACTACTTAATATGTAGTTTCAATAAATCTTAAAGAATTATGTAAATATTTTCTACCATAGGTTCTGTGTACACTTACTTATAAAATAGTAATTTTTTTTTGTTAACTATGTAGTTTAGTTTTAAATGAGAGCTAAGACTTGTAAATATGTGTACTGCATCAATATAGCTAGACACTTATAATTATATAATATTCTCTAAATAATTTATGCACGTCTAAATTATTTTATTTATTTCACTATATTATTGTATTATTGCCTGTCATAGTAGTTACATTGAATATATGCTTACATAATATTATTCAGAATACAATCTTATAATCATATTTTATAGTTTGTGCGTACATTGTAGGTGCCTATAGTAATATGTTGAATTTTACTGGATAAATAATAACCATAAATATCTATAATTCTATCTATGATAATAACCTAACCTATCATGTTATATCAAATTATATCAAATCTGTTTAAACTTTAATTGTAATTTATTCATTGTTCTGACCGTTATTATTATTATTACATTATTATAATGTATGTTTGAATAATATATTTATTTAAATCAAACCACAAAATTGTGTTTACGTTAAGCAGTAGACCGACTGACAGTTTGTGAACATTTCGTACAAACCGCATACATACGGGTTTCAAAAGAAATAAACTTATACTTAGCGAATAAAGCACAAACGGTGAAACGAAAAAAGCATTCGATTGCGATTACGTACAAACCATACATCGGCGGCTTTGAAAACAAACGAAGTACGTGAATGACTGGGATGAAAAAAGCTCGAAAATGGCGTAAAAAGCGTAACATTTTTCGAAAAAGTTTTAAAACCGACCATCGCGGCCACGGTGGAGGTACGCGATTGGTCGCGGACTGGGGAAACAAGTTTAATTTTTACCTCCACGAATTCCTCCATGAATTATATACTTTGTTCCAGGAGAGACGATACTCATTTTTCATTGGTCGCTGCACACCCCCCACCATTTTCGCCCGGCGGCCGGCAACCAGCTCCTCGACGGACGGAAAAGATTGGGAGAAATTGGGTTTGACGCGCGGAACGAGTATCGCCTCTCCGGGAACAGAATATGGCTACCAAAACCTCGTGGAATAACGAAAAACGTAAGTTAATTTTGTAGAATAAGATTTTATACTTTCTGTATAATCAAACCACAGAATAGGATCTTCTGTGATCAAGCATCGGTTTCGAACACAACCTGCTCCGTGGATGGATGTAACTGCACCAACACTCAATACTCAAACGTCCAAAACTTCGGTCCACTGATCGCACTACTGTCCTGAATCCAGGCTTTAGTTTCCTTGAAATCGTATTTAGTCAACGCACATTGGTTTGAGGCTTTTTGATGTTTCAGTATGTGAAACCGACACAAGGATGTGTGTGATGCATTGAGTTTGTAGTTCGACAACCCAGTATCTACGGTTTTGCTGTGCGCGTGATCGCGATCGACTTGTCAGCCATTACCGAATGAGAAAATAGTAAGTTGGCCTTACCATCATAAGTCATAACCATTCTTGATTATATTATTAAGTTTTTTTCTTATTTGAACTTATTTAGTTTTATTATATGTAGTTTTCTTGAGTTTTTGTCTTGGCACAGGAGTTGAATCATTGATAGGTAATTTTTGTTGCAAACACTATATTATAGTATCAGTTGAAAGGTACCTTCTGTTATTATTTTTAATTATATGCAAACAATTCCATTAATTTCTTGAATTTTGATTTATTATACTTTCTTATCATTAACATATTTATTACAGTACATTATAATATATAGAATCTAAAACATTTGGCCCATTTAAAATTTAACTGATACCATTATGATTATAATATTATTATTATATATTGTGTTATACATTAGTGGTAATTAAATGTTGAATGAAGAAACAAAATTAAACCAATACTCTGTAACTTCTTACATGTAAGATTTGTATATATAATACAACAGTTTGTATTGAGACTGCAATATGCTCAACCGTTATTCTACTATCTATTTAAAGTCTGTGAAAGATAAGTTCGGTTAACATTTTTGTTGCTTTACGACTATTATGTCTACCAACTCTATTATACTGTCCCACCTAATATGTATTATTTTTGTTTTCAAAATAATTTCATAAATATTGTGATACATACCTAACTTATTTCAAGACTTTTAGCACCGTAACGCCAAAAAAAAAACATTTTCATAAGCTATTAGCTACCATACCAGCATGTCAGTATTAATCGAGGTATTAATTAACAATTAATATTTTAATTTATACCTAACAAAAGTTATAACAACTGATTATATAATAACCATGTAATTATACTTTGTTCAAGTTAAGAAACCTATTCCAAATTGTACGGAGTGATATTGTGGCAATACTACATAGCATGTGTACTGATAGTTGACTCGGGGGAAGGGAGGGATTGCTTTAATACTGCCCGAGAAAAACTGGTTGCTGCCAACTATGTTTCTTTACCTACTTAAACAGAGTATAGTACTCAATACCATAATTGAGTTCATATAATTTTAAATAACATAACTAAAACATAAGTGTACGCAAGAATGAATATCAGGCAATGGTCTTTTTGTTACGCTTATGCTTTTTTACTTCCAACCACTTGGTATTTTTTTTTTTTTTCATGTAAGTGTTAGAGTTGTCAGATCAATTTAAATAACATGATATACATAAATAAAACATTTTATTGGACAGACCAGAATTCAAATAATGAATGATAAAGATGATGTATAATCATTACCTATTACTTTTTAAATATTTTGGCTTCTGTAGTCTGCTATCTTTATATTATAAAATTTAATCTCTCATTCGCAGATTTTAAGTCTACTATATTATCTAGTTAGAAAATTATTTCAGATTTGTAGATGTACCATTGTTTGGTCTTCTCTACATTCACAATAATTTGTGTCCTCCTTCTCGTCAATTATTTCCAGAATTATTTCCCAGATTTAAGGTTCATCATTGTTAGGTTCATGAACCTTAAATCAAACTACCTATAGGATAGCATTCAGTTTTAACTGTAAACAAATATTATCATCCATTACACCCAGATGTATATTATATATAAAAAAAAATTACTATTTAATAGATATGATTAATAAATTATGAGTTCAAATAAGATTTAGGTAGTTAGATTTAACGTGTACTTTGAATTAATAAATATTTTCATCTTTAGAATATTTTAAAATGACTTCAAAGAAAGACTTCATACAAGTTGAAGTCACTGGTGATGCTGATGCTGTTTCCAGGTATTTGCACATAATTAAATTCTTCATATTATTTTCTTCCACTTTTAATTTAATAATTACATTTTATAAAATATTAATTATTTTATTAACTAATAAAATTTTAAATTTTTTAGTGAATTATATGTTGAAAAAAATCTTGTATTTCATACAGTTGAAGAAAATCATACTTCTTTCGTATTTAAAAATAATGAGAGAGTTATTAAGTTTGAAAGGGATATATTATATGATTGTGTATTTGAAAATACAATCGAAATTATTAAAAATGTTAACAACCAAAGTAATAAGAAGTTACCCTTGAAATGTCAGGTAATATCCTTTTTATATAATATATTCTTGCTGTATGCGGTTTATCGCTTAACATCACCTATTATATAAGCCCCTGGTTTAAGGTATTTACCTACAAATTAAAATACATCCATTTAGGAACTATTTTAAAAACATTTTAAATAATTTAAAGAAAAAGTATTCAACAGCAAACATAAATATTTGACTAATAACTCTTAAATACTTAAGAATTTATTGTCAACGTTTTTATTTTGATGGTGGTAAGCCGATTGGTGTTGTCTTAAATTATATATTGTATGTTGTTTGTTTATAAATTTGTATCAGCTTGTTTGCAAACAAAAGACATATTTTAACAAAGTTAATATTATACGTTTATTACTTTAAATTGTTAATAATTTGATGATGATTATACATTAGCAACAAAATAAATCCAAAGCCAACAGGATTGCACATTTGCGAACTTAACTTATTTGGAATAGAGTATAGATATACCCATTTGGTATAAAACACTGTGCGTTATAAGTGGTGGATTGCGTATATTATGTAGTAGATAGCATACAGCAAGAATATATTAACATTATTTAATCATTATATTGACAAATCATTTATTTTCTCACAGGATGCCGCAGACACTACTAATTACTTAAATCATGAAAATACAAATGATAAAATATTTCATTGTTATATTTGTGGAATAAGTTTTGCTTTAAATTATCTTTTAAAAATCCACTTGGAAAAACACAAAAGACAAGAGCAATATGAAACTAATAAATGTAAATTTTGTGGAAAACGGTTTAAGTTAAAAATTGGTTTGAACAAACACATTGAAAAACATCATTCCAGATTAGTAAATAGTAATTCAACAATTGTATCGAATGCTTCACAAAACTCAATGGCAAACAATTGCCATATCCTAAATATAAAGCAAGAAAAAGACAAAAAAAATCATTCCAGAGTAGTAAATAGTAATTCAACAATTGTATCGAATGCTTCACAAAACTCAATGGCAAACAATCGCCATATCCTAAATATAAAGCAAAAAGAAGACATATATACAAACAGTTCTGATCACTTGGAATCTGTGAATAGCAAGGCATCAACTTCGGCAAACAAACCTCATGGTTCATTGACATTACAAAAGAATACAAACATACATACTTTAAATATGTATAAGTGCAATCACTGTGGTCGGCAGTGTGAGACGAATCTTGCTCTAGGTAATCATATTTGGGAAACTCATAGCGACGTTACTGACATGATAATATCATGATTGATATGATGAGAATTATGAGAGACAAAATGCTTCTCTAAAAATAATTAATTATAATTTTGCTCAGTTTAAAATTTGTGTTATATATTCATATATTGTCAACCAAGTAATTTATTTAAATTCTTATTACATTGTGTATTTAACTGATTAGGTTTAATTTAATAATTAAGTAAATTTAATTTCTTTATTTTATAATTTAAGGTAAAATTTAACTTCCAGCAAAATACTTTTAAACTTCTAATACAATGAAGTTAATTTTTTACTGTACATTCATTGAATGTATTTAAATATGTATATCATAGATTAGAAACAATAATTAATGTATATTTTTTTTATTAATTAAATTTTAGTTGTAAGAATTTTTTTCATTAACCATAATTTGTGTTGTATATTCATGTTACTGATGTGTCGAACCCGATTTTTTGGTGTCGAACCGAACAATGTCAAAGTCTTGCAAACCCTAATCAAACCTAGCTTATAATTATTCCAACAAACCTGAACTGAACTATTAACATTTTTTATCAATTTAAAACTATTACTTGATTTTACTTCCATTGTGTAAAATTTAACACACTTAGAAATATATAATTAATTATAATAAGTATTAATTAACATAAAATACTATTATTTGATGTTTCTGATAATGTTCTCATATAAAATGTGTTTAATAAATAATAATTATATACAGCGTGTGCCATTGCATTGTAGTAGATAATATATTAATTTTAAGTTTTAAGATTTTTTTTATTGACCATAACTTGTGTTTTATATTCATATATTGTCAACCAAGTAATTTATTCAAATTCTTATTACATTGTATAATTCATTGGTTAGATTTAATTAAGTATTTTTTATTTGTTTATTTTATAATTTAAAATAAAATTTAACTTTCCGAAAAATAATGTTTAACTATAATTTAAGATAACATTTAAATTCCAGCAAAATATTTTTAAACTTCTTATACAATGAAGTTAAGTTTTTACTGTACATTCATTGAATGTATTTAAATATGTATATTTAAATAATAATATGTATACATTTATATGTGTTCTAATTGTCACCCCGTTGGTCTTATTGTCACCTGTGGTCTTATTGTCCCGAGGTCTTCTTGTCACCTTGCCGGTGTTAACAGTAACATAATGGTCAACAAGCAATAATATTTAGAATATTCATTTTATGTCACCAGTATTAATGTTAAGAATAAGAAATATAATTGATAGCTTGTAATTAAATATTTTATAAGTGAAATTTAAACTATTATGAAATATTATAGGTACTCACTGTAAAATAGTTGGATGTACTTCGTTCAACGAGAATATGTGAGTAACAAGCTAATTAATACGTGTTCGAATAACATTCTTTAAACTGGGTCTAACTGCAAATAGTTAATTTTTTTTATCATTTAAAGCTGATGATTGACCTTTGGTAAAATCTTCGAATCGCACCACACGTCTTCCATATCGATCAACTCTTAATTTTTAATTATCTATTTCTAATTTTATTTTTTTTAGTTGATTTTTTTCTAGAAACAGAACAGTTAACATACATTCAATTAATTAATGAGGAAAATGATATAAAAAATATTATATAAAATTAGTATTTCATATTATTATGCAGGCTTTAATTTACAGTATTAACGTAACTATTTCAAGGTGAAATTTATATTTTAAATGTAATTAAAACTAAATAGAATAGGTTTTAAATTGACATGCATTACAGTATTACACACAGAAATAAAATTATAATATGTGAATCACTAAATAGTTTTTAAGATAAATTTAACAATATTATATGATGTTACTTTAAATGAAAAAAGTGAATAAATATGATAGGTAGGTGTTTTAAATAATATTACACTGTCTACTATATTTAAATAATAGTAATTTTTTTTTTAAACTTAGTTATTAACGATTGTGACTTCATGATGATTATTATAAGTAAGTGTCACATTTCTTACTACCTATCTGTTAAGATTTTGTTTTTGTCCGATAAAGCAAGTTTCAATAATCTAATTTTTCAAACACATTATAACTGAATTCCATACCGTACTTATGAAAACCTAAAAATAAAATGCAACCTTCCACAAAAGGTTCACGGACCAAATATCTTCAGTTCTCAACTCTTGGGATTTCATCGATTACGTCAGACCTTTTTTATTAGGGGGCAAAAGTGCATTGATTCCGCCAGTACCAATTCCGTCGACTTTAAGTTGTAAATTTCGGTAACTCGGGGTTGGACAATAGTTTCTCATGCCAAAAAAAAAAAAAAAATGCTAACTTGACGGATTAGAAAAGTTTGGTTAAATATATCGACTTCTCGAATACAACAATTATTACAAATCGTATTTTCACTAATCGTTTTTAAATTAACAATTACAGACACGGTCGATGGCGTAATTTGCGATTTTATTATAATCATACATTTTTTTCGAGTCGGCACAAAATAGAAAACTTGGAGATTTAATAGAAATTATAAATCGGGAATATTTATGTTATAAAATATATACCTAAGTATTGAGTAATTATTATTATATCATAGTAATAAAATTGTGTACAACGCACAACAAGCCCAACGAGGGACCTATATGTACGAATAGTGTTCATAATAATATAAAAAATTTATAAAACAAAATAATATTTCACAGGAAATTTGGTATGCGAATAAAATAAAATAATTCTATTTTTAACCGTGATTAGTAATAACTAATATCAATGATTTCAAAATTAAAAAGGACAAAATATATGAAATAGGTACACAACCCGTCCGCAACATACTGTCAGCGGGAGTGTATATTAGTCTATCATATATTAATGTACTCTGAAATTAGTGACATGATAAAGTATGGTAAATTACATCATTTTCTTGCATATAATATAAAATTATGTAGGTAGTCATTTAAAACCTCAATCTTAAAAATGGCACTATTAATTGTAATTCATTGTTATGTGATTTTAAATTAACAACTATATATTATGTTTTCAAATAGGTAGGTACCTACTGCATAAAATTATGTACTACGTAAAATGTTACTTATGATTTAATTTTTTTCATATTATTTATTAAATATTACGTGTTCGTAGGCCTATAAAAGTATTTGTAATTAACAATTTATGCCTTTTTATAAATATCGTCATGGCCACTAGATAAATGTAACAGAACACAAAATCGAATATAATTTGTTATTTGTGTTTGCTTTTTAAATACAAATATACAGCTATTAATTTACTTGATAGTACAAAAGTACAACATAATTAAATAATTAAAACAAAAATACTATCCTATTGATTGTAGCTCAAGTCAGATTGACAATTATGTATTACATAATATTATATTAAAATAATTTAAAAGGAAATTTATATTCTATTTGGTAAGTTTTTTTTATTATAAACTGTCTTTTATCTAATTTATTTTTATAGTTCAAGATGTCAAATGGACAACCGGGTTCTTTTTATTCTGGACATTTTATGTAGAATGTAGAATGTAGTTATTTTAGTATATAGGTACATTCAATCCATAAGTGATAATCCATGATAAATATTTCTTCGTCGTATTATAATCATTATATTACAATTTTCAGTACATAATTACATTTTTGTTTTATTGTATTTTTTCGGTACCTAGGTACGTATTATTAAGTTTTGATTGTCACAAATATTAAAAATGAAAAATGTATAATATTGTTAGGTATGTTGTAAATTAAATATTGTTCTTTTACATAAAGCGTTTTATATTAAAAGTAATCAATGGACATACCTAATTTTGATTTGTTAATAAATAATTCATACATGTTATTATTATCAATATTATTTATTCTAAACCTGAAACTTAGAATATTGACCACAGATTTTAGCTTTAAATACACCATTCAGAAGAGCATCTAAAACTATATTACGTGAATAGTTTAAAATTGAAAATGTTTCATTTTTAAGTTAAAATCGTTCAAATTATTTGTGGTAAATAAATGATTGGTCCTGCAGTATACTTGGAAAGGTTTTGTAAATATTATAATAGTGTTAACAGACCGGGGCACCTTAGTTGCGTCCCGTAAAAAAGGTATACACGAATTGCGTCCCACTATATATGGGTTAGGTGGTAGAGTTTTATTTCGTTTCAGGGGTTCTCCGTGGTGTGTTTATCATTATAAGATAGCCTGGGCTCTAATATTATGTTTTTATAGTAATATAAATTACGATAGCAAGTTCGTTTATCGTAATCGTGAACAATAAAATACCACCTCTATTCTACCTATACTATATCGGTAAAGCTTTGTATTATATAT
>WHPZ01579631.1:0-22071 GCA_016617965.1 Macrosiphum rosae | reverse complement strand
ACAATGATATTATATCATTGAATTCAAATTTAATACCATCCATTATACCATGACCCACTTGTAACCTACAGTACAGCAGAGCGACATCCACTTTTCCACCTTTTTTAATATTCAATTTGTTTAGTTTTTTTTTTATAAATGTAAATTAAATTATATTCGTTTGGTAAAAATGCTTGAAAATTTAATACAATGTTGAAGGATCCTTACACGCTGTTACAATACTATTTTAAAATTACATGGTCAAGATTTTTTTTTATATTCGTTTATTTTGGTTTTCAGAATTAATCTGGCCACTGGATATTCAATGGTTGTACGATTATATAGTTAGTAGGTACATAT
The DNA here is from genome assembly GCA_016617965.1 of Macrosiphum rosae. Taxonomy (NCBI): domain Eukaryota; kingdom Metazoa; phylum Arthropoda; class Insecta; order Hemiptera; family Aphididae; genus Macrosiphum; species Macrosiphum rosae. Next base: position 21,732 of record WHPZ01579631.1, on the reverse strand, counting down.
TTTTTTTTCTAATATAACAACCATAACGTGATTTTACTTAGCCCCTGGCTATTTACCAATGTACCTAACTTTTAATTTTAAATGTAACTTAGTTACATCTTACAATAACTGTAACTATATATATTTAGTTACTCAACATAAAAGTATCTAGTAACTTATAACCAGTTACAATAAATTGAGTAACTTGCCCAACCCCATATTATTAACCTTGAATACGAAGAGGGCGAAGATGGTCTGTCATCCTATAATATTACTAAGTATATTATTTTGATGATATTATTGTGATTAAAGTAATTTATTTTACTATTAGGCATTTGTACAACAGTACACCAGTTAAATTCATGTTTGCCAAAAAAATTACATTTTAAAATGTTATTGCGTGAATAAAAAACATAATAATATACTCTAAAAGTTTCATATAACTGAATAATATTTTTAAACTTCAAAAAAATAACTTAAATCGTTATTTTTAGTTTTAATATATAATTTTGTCCAAATTTAAATTTAAAATATCTGTACAAAATAACTGTATTTATAAATTTCTTAAATATTTATTGGTTGCAGTAGGAAATATTTATGAGAATCTTTATTTTACATGTTCAACCCTTAGTTAGGTAAATTTAACTTTTTTTAATTACAATAATTGATAATTTTGTCAAAATTTAAACTCAAAATAGGTACTTATAAAATCTTTAATATTTATCAACTGCTATTATAACAATTTAATAATTATATGGAACTTTATATATTACATTTTCAAGCTTTTTAGCTCAAAGAATACAATTGTATTGACTTTTTTAGAATGAAATACTAAAAAAATTTAAAATTGAAAATGTCTATAAATAACTCTAAACAAGTCAAAATATTTTAAAAAGTTTATCCGTATAGAATATTATAAAATAAACATTTGATGAAAATTTTAAGTTCCTATGGTTTTTGAAAAAAATTAGGAATTGTATATTTTTGTTATATAATTGTAGTTTTTGGTACAAATTGTGGTACAATTAATGGTGCAGAAAAAATATGAATTTTTGAACGTTTTGGTGCCAGGGAAACTCTCCTTAACCTTTCCATTTGCAAGGTAGGTAAAACTTTCCGATCTTTTATCCTTTCTTTGGGAGTACTAAATGTTGTTTTATACATCTACAATGAGTGTAAAAAAACATATGTACAATTAGTGGCACATACATACATTTTGTATGGGAAAGGATCAGTAGAAATAAACCTAACCACTAAATATATACAAAAATTAAGTATTTGGGTATTTATAATCCCATAAAAAAATGTGCATGAAAAAATAATTTTAGGCAGGACTCTAGTAATAAAATAAATAGGTCTTACAATTTAATACATATGTATAAATTAAAACGTGTTGCTTACAGTGTTTATACTATCATACTTTAATCAATGATGAAATCCAACAAAACAATCAAAATGATTTAAGTAAATAGATTATTACACAGTTTTTTTTATAGACATTTTAAACTCAAATTTGGACGAAATTAGATAATATTTAAATGAAGAATAACGATTTTAGTTATTTTGTAGTACTTTAAAAATATTATTCGTGGATACTTGAAACTTTTAACGTTTAATATTATATTTTATACACTCAATGATATTTTCAAATGCTATGTTAGGAACAAATATTAATTCAACCTACCGTATTAGGTAATCTACTATAGTAAAATAAATTACATTTTTTTTCGTGTATAATTATTTATCATTGAATTCAAATTTAACACATACATTACAGTAACTTACTCAATGACGAGTACACTCGACCATATATACCTAATATACTGCAGTAGAGCGGTTACCTACTCCCCTCCCTCTAATTTAACTTTTGACCTCCCAAAGTTTGTTGGGTTTGTTGTGTTTTGGTTTTTGGATACTTATAATATAAAATGTATAATATTTGTTATGCTTATGATACAAACAATTTTCAAATTTTCCTATTACCTTGTAACGAATAGTAATAATAATTTAACGACAATATTATATGGAAATATAGGTATAAGCAAATGTGTTTCGAAGACTGAAGTCTGAACCTTTGAGATCATACCATGTTGTTTATATCATATATTCATATTATGTAGGTATACTCTTTTAAGTTAAGAACTGTTATCAACGCTAAACTTAAAAGAATTCCGAACATTTTTTTTTCTGTAAATATACACACTGTATACAGAGTACAGACAGTGGTTTTGATTAAAATTGTTCCCAAAAATGCTAATATACTGTTCAAAATGTTAAACCTGAAAGCAGGTTGTAGTACTTTGCCAGCACTACAGTACAGCCGCACAGGCCACTTTTCATTGAATTTAAGGGCTTCAGTGATTCACAGTTCAAGCATTTATGTCTCATAGTATCAAAGGATACGGTTTTAACGGTTCATAAGCAATTTTTTAGTCATATTTCATGCCAGAAAAAGCTTTAATTTTCGATTGTCATTCTTGATTATTTTGTTCATGTCTACAAAAAGTTTCTCTATATTATGTACCTCTGGTTTTTTTTTTTTGATAATTGCAATTATCTGAGTTCACCCATAAATATACATACTTTCTGTACTCAGTATTGATCACATTCAGTTTTAATAACAGAACTAATCTGTTGTTACTACAACTTCTGATTAACAGGAATGGGTTTGTAAGCGGAATTCATCGTTATTATTACTACATTTTGGTTATCTTAACAAAATATTTTTTTCAGTGTGTCTGATGTTGCCTTATATTATGAACTTCTCAGTTTATTTTGTGGTATTTAATACCTAGCAGATTTCATTTAATACAAGAGATATTTCCCTAAACAGGCAAGCTTCGTCACCAATACTTGGAACGAAAGTGTATGTCATCTCTGTGTCATTTATGTTCATTGCTTAATCATTCAACAACCATACTAACACACACTGGTACATTTTAACCGTTGCTATTTCATCGCTCACTGCAGTGCCAGCGCAATTTAATTTTTAAATTTGGACTATTATATTTTTAGGTGGGCCAAACTTTTCTACCATTGGGCCAGTGACTTTTGGCTTTTGGTTTACAAAATAAATTTATTTAAAGCTTTCCGTACAGTTAGTTAAAAGGGTAACTCTCAATGAAGAGCCATGTACAAAACTTGCAGAACTCCTACAGGATTTACTTTATATATTTCACATAAAATGGTCCTTTTCGCTGAAAATAAAAAAAAGCAAATCATTTAATCTATTTATTGTTATATATTTTTTTGTTTAAGTATAGGTGTATACTTTAAAGTTTGCTAAAGTTTGCTGGGTGGAATGTTTTAAGTGGTAAACGTATTATGGTGTTTTAATTATTATAATCCAATTTATCCAAAAAACAATAGCTGAATTTTTTTACTTCTTTTTTTGACAAACCATTTCTATAAGCTAGAACTGTAATAAATTAATTTTCATTAACAAGGTTATCTAAAATGTACAATTATTATCATAGGTAGCCGGTAGGTACATAAATTATTTACCAGATATTTGATCATTATTGCCGAATTTAATTCAACATACTGTATAATACTAATAGTAAAACTAATTACTTTAATAGCAATAATATCATACAATTTACTGATTAATATAGCCATATATAGTTCTTTGGTCAGAATCGTTTTTCGTATGCAATGATTTACTATTGAAGTCAGATTTAACACATACATTACAGTACTTACATTTCAATGATGACGTACTCTCGACACCAACTGTACGGTAAGGTGGTCATTCTCATAAAATATTATAGTCAGATAAAGTTAGTCTGGTATTACAATTTCTCACTAAATCCAGTACTCACCTACCCGGCATTCGCCCACTCACCCCTTTAAAATTATCGGGCAACTTCCCTTCAACATCACGATCAACATACCCGTGTGCTATGCTAGCTTCTAAGTTCTATAACAATAAATTATGTTGAGGTTTAAAATATATTTATAAGATATTTTACATTAATGAATTTTTAGTATACCTTATTACATTTAATAGTTGTTTTTCAAAACAACTCGAAAATCGAGGTTGAATCAATTTGAAACAACAAAAATATCTACAGATATGAAATAAACTCATGCATAATTTGTTCAAAGAGGTTTTATCGAATTGTCAGGATAATTATTAAAATATCTCACTGTGGTATAAATAATGAACATTAATAATATAACAGCAGAATACTTAATTCAATTTTTGCACCACGAAACATTATATTTTAATTTTACACTATCTACAGCAGTAGAAATAAGATGGTATCTTATTTTTCCATAAATAATTAAATTAAAAAGTTTATTAATTAAATTTATTGTTTATACCATTTTTGCCGTTCCATTTGCATCGAGCTTAATACTTTTAAAAATCGTATTTATAACTATTGATTTTGTTAAGTTTTTCAATTTTAGTACATAGAATTACATTAAAATATGGAGTCTTACAAAAATCCAATTTCACCAGTCACCGCTTTATATTATGTGTAAAAAACACTTTGAAACCTCTCAGCTCTCTTGAGGATTTCTGAGCACTATCATTTGCACGTTACGTTATACCTCGCTCTATAGTCTATAATACAATTAAAAATAGGTTAGGTCTGTTAGGCAGTAATAATAGCTTATAATAATCAACATTGTTTAAAGTTTAAACGTTTTGTAGTTTTGCTTAAACTACTTTTAATTTTATTAATTTGATGACTGGTTAAGAAAACAGTATACACAGAACCATTCTGTTATTATGGAATAGATATTAATGTATTATTGTATTTATATCGAAGCGTAAAGCAGACATTTTCGTTAGATATACGTCTTTAAAGTCGTCTTATACATTTATAAGTGCCACTTAAAAATCATTATTTGTGTGGTCTTAAAAAACGCCCGTCAGAGTAAAAAAAAGGATAAAAACGAATAATGATTAATAACAACAATGCGTCGAGTATAAAGGTCTACTCCTGTCACCGCTGTGAACTTGTTTTTATTTTCTCATACACGCGTTATTTTTTAATCGTCAAAGTCCCGGCGCCGGTGAGACAGCCGTATAATATCGCCAATTTCCAAGGTAAATCTACTATACTATACGGTGCTCATTTTAACGTCCGTGTAAAATCAATAAATAAATGTAAATATTACATATGATGAGGTATCGGAAAAATGGTTGACACGTGACGTCGATGTACCTAACTTAAAACGCCGCGTGATCATAATCATTATATTTTTATCGTTGTTACGTCATAGTCATTACTATAGGGTCAACATTTAAATGTCTTAAAAGATAAGAAAAATGCTCTTAAAAATTATTTTTTCCATAATCTTAAATGAAAATTATTAAAAAAAATCTATATGATAATCGGTCGAGTGTTACTGCTGAGTAACTACTCCCCTGGCTTTCAAAGCCAATTTTAATGTAATCCAGCTCATATGCTTATTGTAACTATTATTACATATTGTATATATTCAAATAAATAAATAAAAAAAAAAAACATGATAATCGGCAATAAGGTCGAGGAAAAAAAGAAGAAAGAAAAAAAACAAAGGGGAAATAACATGGGAAACAGAACAGTATTTTGAAAATTTTAAATCTATTAATTTACTATGATAAAAAAAAAAAAATAATGATATCAAATTATAATTATGTATCATTGGAAACACTGGTATGACACACTTATGATAAATTAATTATCGTGTTGTGTGTGTCAAATAATGTCAATATCCCTTTTACTGTTTTTGTAATCTTCACATAATGTTTTTAGACTAATTTCCATTTCTAAATATTAATTATACCAGAATAAAAAAATAACTTGTTACATAAATATCATAATATTGGTAACTGTCGACAGTCTACGTTTTTCCACTCAATTAATAACACATAAAGTATAAAGATAAAGCATATGGAAGTATGTAAAGGTCTACTTAAGGAATTTTCAGTAATAAAAAGTTATTTTATTAAACAATAATATAGCATTACAAATCATATAAAGATACTGAGTGAAAGAAATATTGCATATTTCAATATTTTTAAAAATTATATTAATTAGGTAGGTATACAAAGTTTTCTTATTTTTGTTCTTTTTTTCAGGATTCATAAATTTATATTATTTAAATTAACTCAATTGCGTTGTTGCAAGTATTTATTTACAACCTATCTATAATCATTGAGTATACAAATTTATCTGCCTTACAAAAATGTCAGTGTCCGACCGTTGTCTAGTTGCAGCCGCTTTTGTCTGGTACATAGGAAATAACACGACGAAGCAAAATAATAATAACAATAATAATCGAATGTGTCATGACTTATAAGATAACAGCTAAGAGGATGTCACAACTGTAATATTGTGGTATCCAGAACAAATTTAGTGTCGTTATCTTTAAAATTGGAGTGGAATTTATTGACTTGTTATAAAAACTTTATGGCAGGAATACTATCATTCTGTGTTTGTAAATCGTCGTCGCTTGACGCGATATTTCATGTTTTTAGCCTGTTATGACTAATTTTGATTACATTTACCTACTTTTTTTAAATTTTAAAATGCTATTTACTCGCTTAGTTGGTAATTAAAAAACCGTAAAAACTATTAAAAACGGAGTTTCAAATACTGCAGGTATTTACATTTAAGTTTGAAAATAAGTCAATTCACTATAATTTCAAATCAAACAACACAAAACTGGTTCTGCAGAACACAAATTTGTTGCGTTGTACGTTTGTGATTATATACCCTCGAAACTTATTTAGAAAATAATAAAGTGCACATTTTGATAGCGTAATTTTGATCATACCTAAGCCTTTGTAGTACCTTCTCGGGAGTACGGGAATGCTTATTTAGGATATTTTGAACTTTTGCTTTTCGAAATATTATTGTTGTGCATTGTACAATGTATTTCGTTTTTTCGTAAATTATCATCGAAATAGCCTGTATACCAAACACATTGCAATATAAAAACTGTTATAAAACGTCGCTTTCGGTCGTCTTCGTCTTATACGGTGGACTTGGGATTCGATTTTTGCAGGAATGGCTAAAGTCCCACATAGTTTTTAAACATAATATAATAGCCCACGGGGACCTATCGAATTGTATTCCACGGCGAAATGTCGAATCAGCTTCTTTTGTTTTTAGCCGATGGAAAAACTATACATGGCAAAAAGTTTACTCATATAATCGTAGGTACTACGAGTAAAACTTAAGGTACCTGCAGTGCACTATATAAAATCAAATCGTTTAACGAAAAGCTTTTCGGGTGTGATATTTCTTATTTTTTTTCTTTTTCAGGCAAGGGCAGGGTGAGTTATGGTCCGTATGCATAGAACTCACAACATGCATAGAGTGCACGCCCTTAAAGACACGCACCATGCAGTAGGTATGCAGTCTCCAAAGGGTACGCATGTTGTCTTTGCATTTTATCTAATATATTATTATTATTTTAGTTGATTCTACGCGGATTTCGATCGAAATGTCAATATTTGTAATCCGTCCAAGTACCAACCATATTGTAAATTATTTTAATTACTCATCGTCATCATCATCATCATCATCATCATCGTGACCATCGTGCGGTGTGGCCAACAGATGGCGCGTAAGTCCTGCCGCCGACGGTCCCCGGGGGCTTCGGAGCAGATGGGCCGTCAAACGCGCGCGCCAGTGATGCGTGTTGCGTTTGACCAACCGGTCGCGGCGCACCGTTTCGTTTCCGTCGCCGATACGCCACCACCGCCGATTATAGTTCCGGTTCCGGTTTTTACGACGAGTTCGTGTTTTTTGTGCGTTTGTGAGCGTTTTTTTTAAGAAAAATGAACGGACACCGATCGACGCACGTAAGTCTTAATAATATATTATTTTATAACTTTTTTTTTTTTGTTGATATTTTTCAGACACGCTTTGTTTTCCCAAATTTTTTATGCACGAGGATTCGCACTTTATTTGTTTTCTTTTGTTTTGTGTAAAACGCTTGATTTTAGTTACGATCTTCCCCACAAAGAACCATGTCACTGTGTGTTTAGTAAATTTTTCCATAAATGCATAAATTACTATACTATGTATGATATGTATTTCTCAAACGGTTGCAGTTTCATAGGTGACAACATTTTTTTTTTCCGATGTCTTAAATTTGTAAAATGCTTATGTCATCCAAAAATACTTTACTCGAACAAACATCATACTTCAAATGTTGTATTATCGATGTTTGCACTCATTAATTAAATGTATATAATAATATGCCACGCTGGGATTACCTATGGCTTTCACATTTTGTTAAAACTACGAAATTCGTTAACAACTAAATGAGATAAACTTTTTTTGGCAAAATGTCTAAACTAGTAAATTAATTTTCATCACTGAAAAATGTAAAACTTTGAATAGGTACCTCCTGCAAAAGTACTCAAATTATATGATTATTTGAGTATCCCGAAAAGCTATTTCTTTTGCTACCTTTTTTGACTTTAGTTTCGTCATAAAAATATATAAAACGAATGGTGTAAACAAACAGAAAAATAAACGATAACCATATTTTGACTATGTGCACGAGATCGTAGACAATAATGACTTAGGATTTTATTTATCTATTTTTATATGCATTGTGTAATATATATTATATAAATATATATATATATATATGTATATATAGATGCGTCGTGATCTACGGGTATTTATTGCTGGTTAGGTTATCGCGAGGGTTGTATTTTACATTGTACACAAACGTTTCTTTTCGTCGGTTTAACGGCACATTCGTGTCCAATAAAACTGAAACTATACTTGAGGTTTAGCATGCATTTACATTTTTTAATTTAGATTCAATGTTGTACATGTACAAAGAATAGCGAGGGCGTTTTTTAAACAGACATTTCTATAGTTGCTGTACTTTGAAATAAATCATATAAAAAAAAAAAAAAAAACGTAACAAATAAAAATTGATAACCTACCTATACTCTATATATGGAAATAATATCTCATTGTTTTCATCAATTAAATAAACGTAAAAATATTCAAGGTGACTGTTTTAAAATATACTTTTTATTTCTAAAACTTTTAGGGAAATTTAAGACTCGTTTAATTTTTACATTTTATTGTGCCGTTATTTTTTTTACCTTTAACCGTTGGTGGTGCAACCGCTATAAACAACTTTTAACTGGTGACTCGTAGCTTAAACTTCATTATCTGAAGCGGAATATTTTATAAGTGTACATATTTTGTTTCAGATAATAAAATTACAAATATAATTTATATTTAAATCGCATAAAACAATAATATTTGAAAAACAATTTAGAATAGAATTAGGTTTGTTCAAAAAATCTAAAAAATTGTTATCAAGATTTTTTTCCATTTAAAAAAACTAAGAGTTCTACTTTAAGTAAAATGTTGTGTTTAAATTTCTAATCAAAAGAGTTGGTTTGGATAGGTATGAACATGATTGAGCTGTTGAAATAAAATTGTTGTCCGAAAAAACTCGTTATAAAAAAATGTGCACTTCATTATAAAACTAATAGCTCTTTCGCTTCACACAAGATCTACAGGGATTAATAATTGTCTATTAGCTGACCCAAAGATGCACGTAGAATGACATACATTTTTTCTTAAATTAAATTATTAATTTTATTTTGTTTTAATTTAATTTATGCAGGACTCAAAACCAACATATTTATATGGTTAAAATTTTAATTTGGGATTTTGTTGAGGTACAAAATAAGATATTAAAAAATAAAAACGCTTTAAAAAAAAAAAAAAATTAAATATAATTTAAACCTTCTACTGCAGACTTACTAGACTTAGTGCTCTTTATAAACGCACTCAGGCGCATTGACTTATTAAACGTACATTGACTTTAAAATGATTAAGCTCAAAGAGCTAATGCTATGTCTTGTAGAATACGTGACATTATCTTTAAAAACTTATAATTTAATTAAAATTTGTATATGAATAGTTTAAATCCTTTAATAATAAATGTATGATGTAATTTTAGTTTTTAATTTGTATTGTTTATAAAAACCTTTGGGATTGAGATATTGTTTTCTCTAATTATGTGGACAATAATTGATAATTGATAATATCTAATTTTGTTTTGGCTGGCTAATAAATGCATAAAAAAATGTCTGTTAAAAACAATTGCATTTAGTGTAATAATATTATGTATAATTAGTGATTTTTGAAATTTTAACGAGTGTGCAGCACTTGACATATATTTTATGTTAAGATTTGAACTTTGAAGTATACTATAACACTCTGTGGTATACAAATATTCAATAACATAATATACCATAAAGTTGTTTTTAGTTATTAGTTGTAATAAACAAGATGAATTATATGATTCATCATATAACTTGTTTGACGTCTGCCATGCCTTGTAATTATTTACTATAAAGCTAGGAATTGTTTCTAACTTACATAGCTAATGATAATTCTGTGAAATATAATAAATCATCACTTTCAAAAAATTAAACTCCACTTTAAGAGAGCTACTACTTTAAACCTAGTATTTTTAAATAAATATCTTATAAACAAATTGGAAATAATATAATTTTAACAATAGTAGTTTTGAAACAGAACATCAATAAATGGAAATGATAAAATAAAATGGAAAATATTCACAAAACTAAGTACTCACAATATTAAAACACATGTACCTACCTACGATAATAATTATGTGCTTGTATGCTGTCATGTGTTTATTGCCTCAATTTTATAAAGTATATATTTATTTTTGAAATTATTATTTTTTTAAATGATGATAAGGATATCCGATAATGGAACTGTAATAGCTAGAATTTATCTGATTTATAGTTTGTCATTTATGCTTTGGTATTTAAAAATTTAAATTATTTTATTAGCAAAAAAATTAATAATAATTTTCATAACTATATTATTTCATCTAATTTGAAGAAAGTTTGTCACATCAAATTTAAATAATATTATAAAACAATAGTTTTAGATGATCAATGATAACCAGGATTAAATACTTTAAAGTTTAAATTATATTTTATATTAAAACGTTGTAAAAAAGTTAATGTATTCCGCCAATTTAATACGATAGATTGTACCTATAAAAAATAGATTATAATAAAATATAAGACATAATATTTTTTCAAAGAATTTATCAAATGTTTACAAGGTACAATAAGGACTAATTATGGTACCTTTGTGGTTATGTACAATATTATATTATTAATAAATAATAATATTTACATGCTGAGGAAATTATAAATTAATAGCCCCCTCAATACTGTACCTATAATAATTACTAACACATTTTTTGACTACAGAGTTCATAAATAATGAATTTGATTTAATCAATAAGTATAGTACTATGTACTACGTATATGTATTATATGTTTAGTTTATGTTGACATTGTAATAAATTATTTAATTAGGTATTAGTAAAATAAATTAGAAAATATTTTTTTTACTTACAACTATAATTATTATTCAAATTTATTCTCTACTTTTATACAGAAAAGAAAATGAGATTTTCATTGTCAGATGACATATTCATTAAAATGAGTCATAATTATTTATTCCAGTTTGGTTGGTAACATAGATATTATATGAAAACCATATAAGCATAAAAAACAATCAAATAAAATGCATTTGACATTTGAACTTCAAATTTACGCGTTTGAACTTGGCCCAAAACTTCGACCAAACTCTCCCGGATAAATTGTAAGTTATAGTGGTTAATTTATAAATAATTGTACCTAATATCCTTTCTGAATTTTTAAACAAAGTTAAGTGTCTTCCTTATTGCGTGTATTAGCCATTACGTTTATAATTCCCCGTGCCATTTGAAATTAATTAAATTTATATATTCGATAACATATACACCAAAAGGTAACTAGTAAGAGTGTAGATAAATATTGTAGTCAAGTAGTTTCACAATTAAATAATTAAATAAATAAAAAATGAAGATAGTCATAGGCTGCCTATTTATACTGTAAATTCAATATAATATTATTAATATTTAAAAAATATATAGTTATATCATACTGTACTAATAGGGCACAATATGTACTACATACAATTAAACATACAATATGTATACAACTATACAATTTACTTATGACTTTTTGGATGTTTAAAGAAAAATAAAATCTTTGTTATTTTGATTTCTCAAATTAGCAAAGAAACAATAAAGAGTAATGTTGGGACTCATAACAAACAGTCACCCTACAGAAGCTATAAAATCACAAAATTACAAGCAGTAGGTATCATTAATTATTATACCCGAGGGGAATATAAATTGTGATTCATTGTTGGAAACTGTGAGGTTCTTAAGAAACATATTTGAAAACAAAAAAAGGCGATAGTAAGTATACAAACTTAATAGAAAGTCACAGAAGTTATAACTTATGAATATACAAATTAAACTTAGGAAAGAATAACTACTAATTTAAATCATAACAATATGCCAATATCAATAGCATAGTTATAATTTTATTGAATGGAAATTCAGATAAAAATATATTTCAGAAATAATTATTATATTGTGATAGTAAGTAATAAGTATGGTAGTATCATTGATTATAGAATAGTCTATTCTATAATCAATGGTAGTATACTATAATATTATTACGGCGTACAAATTACAAATTAAAATGGATAGAATGAAAATATAGTGCATATTGAACTAAAAAACGAGAATATATATTTTATAGATAATATCTATGAATATCTATATGTTGTATATATACTTGTATACACGTACATACATAATATATAGTGTGATTAACTATGTGAACATATCAATTGGAATATTCAGAATATATGTAATAAGAGTCAACTTTTTGGAAATGAAAATATCCCCCTCCCCCGACAATAGTAATAGAAACAAAATAGTTCCCACTAGAGTGAGATTAGAACATAGGTACGCGCCTAACTCATTCCTACCTTATGAATGAACAAGATCCGACACTAGTCTGTTGTTTGTGACGACCTATTTAAAGAATTTCCTTAAATCAATTACATACTGATAAACTACCGTAAAGACGTAAAGCAAGCAAAATCTTCATTAATCCGTCATCTCTACATCATACATTACTGAAGCAACACAATATACATTATTTCACAAATAAACTTTATCCTTAAATTATAAAAAAATTTGAACATTATCATTCGATTTAAGACGTTATAATTTGTGTATTTTATTTTTAAGCAATAGTAGCTTAATAACCATTCATGTTGAAGCCTGAAAAATAGAAAGCTAGAAATTAGTAGAAAACCAAATATATAATAAATGTATTGCAAAAATTTATTAAGAATACAATAAATTTAAATCTAAAATTGTATCAGTGTTAGTACACAGTAAACATACATACGAGGAGGGAGAAACGAAAAAACAAAATTTTTCTAAAAATATTGAACGGATAACATAATAATAATATATTATATACGAGTACTGTATACTTACGCATTGGTGCACGATGATATATACAAGTTTGTAATATTAAACCACGATTGTGTACCCGACCGATATCTGCTTGACTTTAAGCGAGAATCTTAATTAACGTGTACATAATAGCTGTGTATAATGAGCCCGTTATTTTTATCAAAAAAAAAAAAAAAATAGGCGAGACTGGATTGGGTTCAACAGACGTGTTTTAGTGCTATTACTAACAAATATAATAGCGTTTGCGTAAATATGGTGCACTATTATGTTTCCATGTTCGTGAATATTATTGTTGTTTTATCGTAATATTTGGACTTTCTGGTCGGAACACGTAGCAAATTATTAAGACAATTTTCGAATATTTTGAATATGAAACGAAGTTGAGCCACATATACAATATAAAATATATAATATCGTAATGTACGAACTTACAAAACTTATCAAAATAAACCCGAACGGTATTAAGCTAATTTGGTTTTGATAGATCAGATCGGTTCGAATGTAACTTAGCACTTGCAATACAATTTCCGTATTACAATCGTACAACGAGGCACCAGCGGATAAAATATGTTTCGGATCATGTGGATTTTGTGCTGTAAAGCTCCTTACTATCATCTCAGTATTCACGATCGACAATGATGCGCGATCCACCGATGATACACTTTCAATTTGCTTAGCTTGAGTTGATTAAAAATGTTTAGATATTGGAAAAAGTTTCCAAAACAATTAAACCTAGTGTTGACGCGACTGATTCCGATTTTTTTGGAAACCTGCCGAACGCGCCAATTTCGGACGGTTCGCCAAGCCTGAGGACGCAAGTAGAGCTTACAATTGGACGGTAGTCGATAATATAGTCTAATGTGCTAATTCCAAAAATATAACAAAATACAATGGAATAAAAGTACGTTGGTGATTGAAAATTTTTAATTTGGCATTCCAAGCCACATGAGAAATTCACACGTTTGTAGACATTTTCTCTCCATCTCCGGAGTATTGGTACTTTTTCGTCCCAATCTTGTTTCTTCACAATACAATAATAGTATATTGACGTGCGATGGCTTCCAAATTATTAACTTATGACAAAAAATGATTTTGTTTATTATGTAATCAATAAGTGTATTTATTTATAATTTATAATTTTATAACATAAATAATTATCGGCTGCATGCAGCACGTGTCACCAACAACACAATTATTTTTAATAATTCTCATTTCTGGTTTTCACTATCGTAATGGCCGCGTAATGGCCGTCATTATTATATAAATAATTGTTTTTCCTCTTCGCTGTGCCGCGGCTCCCTTGACCTACACTTGCAGCTTACGGTTTGAATACCTCTGCCCTCTGGTCTATCCTCTATGATTTAGTTCTGTTACCGATGTTCTATGATATATCTCAGTAGGTATTGAGTCGTTTTCGTTCGACTTAACTTAGTTCCCCTCGTATGTATACCGAATAGGTAGGAATTAGGACCTAGGTACCTTATCGATTGTAGGTATTTGATATTTTCATTATTAAACATTCGAACGTTTGAAGTGAGTAAATAATTTGAACAGTCGTCGAATAACTTACTATTCCAGACTCAAGGATGGATATCAGTTAAATATATTAAACTTGTGATGTGCAAACGTTTAACACATTTACCACCTTGTAAATTTTATTACCATCTTATTTATAAAAAAAAAATGTCTAGTGATTATAACACACTGTTACAATAATATTTGTCTATCGCCTTCATATTTAAAAAAAAATATGACCATTCATGTTTATGAATAGGTAATGTGTTTCTTTATTATAGGTGCCTAAATTGAAAATATTCGTTTGTTTGCTCACGAATTCTGTTTTTGTTTGTTTAACCAAATTTTTAAGACATATCATAGCCCGTAGGGGTAGACCAGGTAGTACTACTAAAAACCACATATCTATTACAAATTTAAGAGCCCACAAAAACTACAACAACTACCCTTTTTACACAAGCGTACTTAACGCGTTACTGGTGTAGAGTACTAGAATCACGAATTAATGGTTTGTAATATAGGTACTCCTACAAAGTATAATAGTAAAAAAATAAAATAAAACCACGGTATCGGTATCCCAACACATTGGTCAGTAATATTAAAATAACGACAATAACATTAGACAGGGATTGTAAATAATATATTACACTATATAGTGATTACTCGGTTATAATATTATACCAATAT
Source organism: Macrosiphum rosae (assembly GCA_016617965.1). Classification (NCBI taxonomy): domain Eukaryota; kingdom Metazoa; phylum Arthropoda; class Insecta; order Hemiptera; family Aphididae; genus Macrosiphum; species Macrosiphum rosae. Next base: position 6,186 of record WHPZ01579631.1, on the reverse strand, counting down.
TTATCATTATTATTATCAGGGCTTGGACTTATGTCTTATTATAGTTAATACAAAAGATGTATGCGACATAATAATATGGCCCAAAAATATAGAAAATCTCAAAAACAATAAAAGTTATTTTATTAATATCAGGGGCGCCATTTCAGTTTTAAAATAGGGCTGCCAAATTTTTTACCAGGCCACATTTTTCTACCACTAGGCCACAGTTATAACAATGAAAATTGAAATGGAGCCATGTTAGAGTTATTTCTAACCTTATTATTAGGGATGAAAAATAATTAATATTTTAAGTGATAACACTGATGAAAAGTATAATATCATTATTCATTAATATATATTTTCTTTCTTTATCTTTAATATCTATGTATATCCCTTTATTTATACAATATTTTTTATCTTATATTAATTATTTCAATTAATTCAATTTAACTGATACATCGGGCATCGGCGCCACCATGAAATTAAGGCAGGCCAATATGATACTGCAAAAAATAGGGCCGCCAATGTATAACCTGCGATACCCCAAATGGCGCCCTGTATTAATTATAAATTATAATTCATTAATTTCTGGTACAATAAACAAATAAATAAATAGATTTTCAAAGCAATACAATTCAATATTTTCTGAAAAATTAAACAAATACAGGTAAATAATCCGTATTTGACATAGAGCCATAGTGAGATGATTTCACTGATGTTTTCACGCAACCTTACTACTACAATTAAAATATTCAAGATAACATTTTGTATTTTTAATCTTTGATGCATAGAAAAAATGAATGTATAGGTTTTCAGCTTTATTGTTTATCTGTTTTCCATAACTATTAAAAAATAAATGAATGCCATATCATCCGAGCTCTGATTATTATATTCACTGACGTATAATAGTCCCATCCTGTTGTTATAGCGGCACCGTCCCTATATCGACACAGTTTTGATAAAAAAAAAAGTTTCAAACACTTGACTTCGTAGACGTTATACTAGATTTCTCATCCAGGTGTCTGTTTGTGTTTAGTTTAGTTCAGTTTTTAAAATATTAACCCTCTCTCCTAGCCAGACATGAAAAACAAATAATTTCAATAAATATACAACTTTTTAATACAACCTATAATATTATTATTACAACTTAATATTCCATAACCGTAGACTCACAGACTATTTAGAAGTTTAAAAGCTGCAGACTATCTATTTGTTTAGGCTGACAATGGCGGTCATGATAGCAGATGTTAATAGTTATCACAGGGTCCAGTTTAGTAGATAGTACATGACTGCATCTACAACTGCAGGTTACCCATCCGCTTCTGACAAGGTAACATATTATATGATATGACAGGCAAAAAATAATGTGTAGCGCTCCAAACGTTAATATCATAATGAACAGTAAAAATAAGATTATGGATAATATGGATAAAAAAGTATAAAGTGGTTGGCCTCAGTCATTATTGTGATCTGAGGTCAAGCATCAGCTGGTGCCTCTAGTTCCCAGATGGGTGACCATCACACCCGGGTTTTAGTGACAAATCTTCGCCAAATATATTGACATAATAATATGCCCTCAAGAAGGGCATAGTATAGCTGTTTTGTATAGTCAATCCATAAATCAATTTTAAAACATTTTATCATGTGGGGCGATGGGTCTAACCAGTATATCTCATTTAGTGCCTGCAGCAGATGACATCGATTATAGATCGTCGTTCAAAGGACATTGACTTTTGTGCGTATGGTCACTCAATGGAAAAATAATGTGGCGTACATAATGAACTAAGATCCTAATGCCCTATTTCTGGTAAAACTGTAAAAGTTCTACTTGTTTACCTTCGTGGGGTGCACACCGCTGGTACCGCCCACGCTTGACATATACACACAAACCGGACAGTTATAATATTTTTTTTAATCATTATTCACTACGAAATATGCAAACAAACTCCAGAACACACGCAGAGATTGCGATTGTTGGGGCGGACGATTATGTTTTTATACACTATTTTTAATACTATGTAATTTTTATGTTGAAAAAAATGTATATGTTTATCGTACAGCTGCAGGTTTTCAGGATTCTTTTGTTCAAATCGGCCTTGCTTATCACACAGGATTATAATATAATATTATTTTAATTTTTGAAACTTTCCGTATTAACACTATGGTTAATGTATTCATCCTTTTTCTAATTTAACTTTATTATACGAATATAAATATGCAAAAGGTCGAGTCGCACAAAAATCTGCAGGGAATCGCCACAGCTGTGCGTCGGGTATTGTTAAGCTATTAACATTTCGACAAGTTTTTTCCCCGAATGTTAAAATAAACAAAAATAGATTTCACTAAACATTTCTGTGTCATATTTTTTAATCGCCAATTGTATTTTATTTTTTATTTGGGCCATCACAATTGTGCGGTGCATCAGAGGAATCGTAATATTTATTGTGAATTATCCCATGATTTCTTGTGTTTTACTTGCTGATACGAGGTAACCAAAAAATAAGATTCTCTGAAACGATTTACTTGACCTATAATACAATCAATGTAGGTAGGTACTGATCCGCTATTGGTATTTGATGGATACAACTGTGTATTTTTACGTTATAATAAAAAAAAATGTTTTGTTAATAATATAATACTATACTTCATGCACGGACAGTTGCCACAGTTCATATTAAATAGGGATTACAATTTCCGAAAAAATTAGGTTTAAGATTTGAAACTAAAGAAATTTCAAGTTAGTAAGCACGTTGTAGTTTATATTGTTATTACGCAATACAAATTGATCAGATTCAAAATAACGTTTAGTTTTCTCGTCTATTTTTTTTTAATTGCAATGAATTTTAGTTGTGATAAATTATTTAGTATGCCACTGCATGTATCCGTTCCGTTTTTCAGAGATATTTATTGTCCCGTTAATCTAGACATTTATAAAAGTAAGTACTTTGTAACATAATGTTCATGTATTATGTACTATAATTGTACTACCTATATTAATTATATGACATACAAGTATTTACGTATGGACTAGCCGGCGTTGTTATTGTTTCCTCAAAGTTTTGCCAATAATATTGTTATTATTTTAACGTAGGTGTATTATAAATATACAATAATATATTATATTATATTATCCCATTATAGCCGCGGTATGGGCACACAACGAGACATGCGATTGCCGTGAAATAAATCAAAGTGATTTCGCGTGTACAGTATCCACGCGATACAATATATTATATTATTATACACACGTATGGGTACTTGTATCGTTTGTACGTGATGCACATTTTTTATATTGAATTTTTTTCTTCTTCCGTTTTATTATTATTATTACTATTATTTTTTTTTTATTATTATGGCGTTCGTCTCGCTTCAGAATCCGCATACTATTATCATTATCGTCATTATTATTATTATTATCGTTCATGTCGTATACGAATAATTATTTCCAAGGGAATTATACGAGACTTTCTGATTCATGAACGATCGCTTTGCGGAGTACCTAAGCGAGTGCAGTGCAAGCGCTGTAGCTCATTTGAAATTCAACAACAACTCTGTACGCATGTATAGTATTATAAAATATATAACGACGACGCGGATAGATCAATGGGAAATAATATTATGGCAAACCGTGCGGATATATATTTGTTCTCTTTTTTTTCAAATGTAACATCAAAATCGCCTTCGGTCAACACAATATTATTATTTTTGTCGTACTGCAGCACGAAATTCTCCCAGAACTGATTAAATAATCCGACTGAGCAGTTTACCTTATAATATAGTTACCATCGAACCAATAATATAGTTTATATTATACTCATAACAAACCCATGCCAGTATATTGCTAACATCTTTCAGATATTGTGTCCCAATTTTTCACTCCACTATCCACCACAAACTAAATGGCGAATGAATCTATCAGGTGCATAATATTGTCCTGCAATCGCATTGTACCGGATTAGTATCTGTATATTGTTGTATAAAAATGTTATGCGTTTTATTATGTTATATAATATAATGTAACTGCAGTACGTTGACTTCAGTGGCAGATTCTCAACATTGGGGGTTCTTAAAAATCAAATATATTATCGGTGATTAGCGTATGACGCCACGGCATTTAAGCTTCTCCTTTTGTGTACACAAAAATAAAGACAGTTTAACTTATCTTATACATTATTCATAAGAATATTGAAAATTAATGTTTAAGGTATTATTTAAATTTTTGAGTGTGCTGTGGTGGGGGGGGGTGGGTGGTACTAATAGTTCCCTTGGACCCCCCACCCATAAATGCACCGGTGGTATACTTTGTATAGTTGTTGTAGTTATATCCAAAGGGATCCTAAGCCCGTTTACTCATAATATAAATAAACGATAGGTACACGTGGTAAACTGAGATAGAGGGCGCTCGTACGTGACCATCACGACCGTTATGCATGTTTGGGTGTGTGAATTGATCACTCAGCCATCACTTACTATCCTCTATTTGGGATCCGGTTTAAATTCATAGGGCCGGTCTACTAGTATAGGGTGTCTGTCATTAACCCTAGATAGTAGATATAGGCGTGTGTACCTATTATACAATATAATATGTATGGAAAAACATATTGTATTCAATTTGAATTATTTGGAACTTATCAATCCACATATTATTTGCTTTGATGATAGATAGTAAATAATATTTGTTGATCAAAGGTAACATAATTGATGATGTTTTTGAAAAAGCTAAAGCACGCAATTGGAAATGGTTAAAATTTATTTCAGGTTTAACATGATGCATATAATATTATAATATGTGTTGTATTTACGAATGTAAGTAAAATACATTCCGAAAATACTCAAACATTTGTGATTATTTAGACGTTAGTTAAAACTTTTGAAAATAGAGTTTTAAAAAACAGAGACCAGTGTGACTTGTATGAGTTCTTCATTTTTCAAAAAAAAAAAAATAAATATGAAATCTGATATCTGACGTAAGAGTTTTTGCCGTGAGTCAAGTTCTTGTGTTATAAACATATTGAAAAATTACGACTGAACGGTTTTTCAAACATTATGTTGTTTGAAAAAGAAAATTTATGTTGAACTTTTTAATTATTATAAAATATCTAATGGTATAAAAAATTATTGTACATCGACATCATGGAAAACATTTCTATTTCAGGGGGTGTAATAAATTCTTAAAGCCGCTGAAAAAAATAAATGAAATTTAGGAGTTGAAAATAATATATTATTATGTACTTATTTGAATTTAAAAAAATATAATATACTATTTCTATGGCAGAATCTAGGGAGCTTCGCGAGTAGAACGACCGAATGACAAAACCATGCAGTAGCTATAGTACGCATATACACTATACATTTATTATACGACGTATGTTACAGTGATTATAAGGCTAGAATTTTTGGAAGGGCTAAAATATTTTTTTTGAAACTACTCATGTACCACATTGTATTATATATATATTAATGCAGTAGCGTTGTATTTTATTTTATACAGAATAAGAGTATACATAACTTATACATATATTATAATTTATAGTTTATTCTGTCATAGTGTTTGTGGAAAAATGTAAAAATAATGTACGTAACATAACTACTGTAATAATAATAGTTTTTAAAAAAGTTGACAGTTTTACAAAAACGTACGAGGCAAAACGACTGACAAGGGAGGTTCTAAGCCTTCGTGCCTGCGTATATAAGACGCGAATAGGCTGTAAGGATTTATCTGTCACTGCACATAGCTGTTGTAGCCTGTAGGTATAACACGATAAAAGTCAAATATAGAAAATATATTAAAATAGCTTTCGACGGGTAGTTTATAATCATCATCATTCAGTTGATAACAAACAGTAGGACAACGGACGCTCACATTTTTTAAATTGTTTAATACTATATAGGTATTCTTTGGACGGGTCACGCTAAATGAATAAAAGGTTCACATGCAGATAAAGTGTGTAAGTTACAGCTCTTTGGCTCCACGAAACAAAAATAATAAAAAGACTACAGTTCTAATAATTGTTGATGATGATCTAAAAATGTATTCTCATACATTAACCACTGACTAGTTAGGTAAGAAAATGTGATAAAATTCTTAAGGTTTTTGATAATATTTTTGAAGATTTGTGTACTGAAGTTCTAGTATAAAAATGTATATTATAGTATCCATATAGTCCTTATAATGAAAATCAATGATTACTTTCAATTTACTTTAAG
>WHPZ01579629.1:0-11169 GCA_016617965.1 Macrosiphum rosae | reverse complement strand
TTTTATGAATAATGTCGTGCCTATTTAAATGCACGGCGGACGCTTTATTTTAAATATAAAAACCGGGAATTATCATTTATTTGTTATCACTTATATGCGCGTGATAAGGATGCCAAAAATCTGCTGCTGGGAAGCTCTCGTGTTCACACGGTGTTCTCATGATAACAGCTTTCATGATAGCAACGATCGCGTTTTACTATCATCGTGTGGACCCGCCTATACCTACTATAAATAGTTGTGCGCAATATCAACGAATATTTTCTTCCGATGAAGTGTTTATAGATTTTGAGATTGCTATACACACGGCTGCAAAGCTTGTTTGGTCTAAAATTGTTATAAGAGGATGCAGTTTCCATTTAGGGCAAAATTGGTGGAAAAAGATTCGAGCTCTTGGTTTAGTCAACACTTATAACACTTTAAATTCAGAAAAAATCAATTTTTTAAAAAATTTTTTTGGTTTAAATTTCTTAGGCCCGAAGAAGTTAATGAATGTTTTGTAGAGGATTTAATGATAATACAACCAAATGACAAGCAAATACAATTATTTTGCGATTATATACTAAGCACTTACATATCAGCTGATGCTACATTTCCCCCGAATATTTGGGCCGCATTTACTGCTACAACCGCGTGTACAACCAATAGTTGTGAATCGTATCTTCGCGATTAAACCGACGCTTTTACAGTCCACATCCGAATATTTTAAACTTAATTGATGAATTACTTGAAGTTCAGTCAGAGACACAAATAAAATTAAGAAGTAAAAATCAAAAAAAGAAAAGCACGCTCGATAAGGAACAAAACCTAAGGGAGCAAATGACCAAATACACCAGTAATGTTATAACCCGATTTGAGTTTATTAAATCAATATCAATGAAGTTTTTACCAAGTTCATAATATATATATATATATATAATAATGATAATTTCTAACAATAATAATTTTTTTAAATTAATTTTTATAAATCTAAATATTATATTCTTATATAAATAATATTTACTTACTACAATTTTTTTCCCGGGACTTAACTTACCTACTACCTGTTTTTTCCCGGGACTCAATTTACCGCTTTCAAAATGTACCAAACTTATCTCGGACTCAAATTACCTAAACCCCTTATTACCTATAAGGTACCTATAGCTTATACGATATTACCCAATACCTAAACCTAGTACCCGAGCACCTGCCTGGCTGCCTGAGAAGTTCGTCAACTATTTTTCATAACATGATCAATATTTTTCTCTTTTACCTAGGGGACTCTGGATATGCATTTAGGCCATGGATGATGACCCCATTAAATAATCCAGACCCCAATACTCCAGAAGGGAGATACAAAAAATGGTTTACTAAAACCAGATCATTAATTGAACGCACTAATGGACTACTCAAAATGCGGGTTCGGTAAAACTTGATTAATTACAAATTACCAATGTCAGAAAAAACCATTTGAATACCATTTCATTAACATTCAACAAATTGTTATAATAATATAATATGTATGTTTAGGTGTCTTTTAAAACATCGGGTTCGGTAGTTTGGGGTGACTTTGATAATGCGAGGTGGGATTGATTTTTATCGAAATTATTGATTTAGTCGTGTAGGGTGGCTACACTGTTTATATAATGATGATATCAATTATCAATAATTATGAGTGGTTAGATTGTGATAATATTTATCGTTGATACAATCACGTTTTTTAAATTCATCAATCAGTATTATCACATTTACTAACGTGCGTGTTGGTCGTAAAATTCCCGTTAGCCACAAAATATCGTCGTAAAATAAGTAAAATATTATATATTCAGTTTTTTATTAATATGGTCCAAATGATACACCTACATGGAACAAATCTGAATTATCGTTACAATTTAAAATAATTTATCTATTGAGTATGATTGGAATATGTATCTTGAGGTGATATTGAGAATTGTAATGGGGCGACTTTGACTCAAATGCAAATACATTTTAGTACAGCACTTTTTGTGGTTTATAGTGGCAAATACAAAAAAAAACTTGGGTGCAGACCCTATGGGAATTATGCAGATTTCACAATAGGAGATGCCTTGGAGACCATAGTTAATGGCGAACTATCAGTGTTGGCTGCTAGCAAACGTTATAGTATACCTTATCCTTATGGTACATTATATAACCTTTTTCATGGTAAACATATCAGAACAACTGGTGGTCAGATAGTGTTTAGTGAAGATGAAGAGAAAAGTATACTAAGTGCAGTGATGAAATGTGGTGATTGGGGTTTTTCCTTATCGTTAATGGTTGTGAGGTAATTATCAATTAATTATTTGCTCTAAATAAACATTTTAATGTAAAATATAATAAATACAACTCACATATTTTTTTTAAACTCAGAATAGTAGCAAAAGCATACCTTGATAACGTGGGAGTTGTTATAAGCAAATTTGGAAATAATATTCTACCAGGAAATGATTGGGCTCGTAGTTTATTAAAAAGACATTCGGTGATAGGACAACGAATTGCAACAAACATTTCCAGAGCTCGTGCAGAAGTATCACCAACTACAATAGCTAAATATTTTTAAAATCTAGAAAATGTTGTAGATACTATACCACCTGAAAATATATTTAACTATGGCGAGTCAAATCTACAAGATTATCCTGGGAAAAAAAAGGTCAACCTTAAATAAATATATATTTCAAATAGGTATGAAAAAAAGGTACTTTTAATGATGGTAGGTAATATTTAAAAAGTAATTATTTATAATACTACATTATGATCCAACAAAAGCATTTAAAATTATTAATGCATGCGTAGTTCTCCATAATATATGCATTGCAAATAATTTACCCGAACCAATTGATGAAGCAATACATGATGTAGACTGGGGTATGTATTACGACGAGGAAAATAATTTAAATCTTCAACAGTGAACTCAAAATAAAATCACATGAGGGCCATGTTAGTGAGGGAAATAACTCTCAGCAACTGATTCATAATTTTTGTGAAATTTTGAAAACAAGGGCATCTACTGAGAATATCTCGTTAAAGAATTTATATGATGAGGAATCTAGAAGGTAAGGAGTTTTATAACCTAAAGAATATCTTTTAGAGTTCTATCAAAAATTGATATCCGAATTTAATATTTTATTAGACATGTGGTAGCAGCAGGTTTGTACCCATGGTCAACAGCCGAATCTTTAATGCGACATGCCCGAAGAAGATCATTTGCCTAGAATGCCTAACTCACTGTCAGATTTGGCAACTCTATTTGACAATGGCCAGCTAAATCGGTTTCTTGTTGCGACACTCCTTTTTTTAGAGGATGTGTTAGAGATGTTAATGGAAGAAGTAGCATCATTTTTGGATGTATGAATTTAATTGTTAATGTTCTGCAAAATGGTGTGACAGAGTTATATGCGGATGCCCTTGTACTTAGAAACATGGGATACCAATTACTAACCATACATTGTATGATCGAAAACCATGTAAGATATTAATAATATGTTTTCTTATTTTATTTAATATACAAATTCAAATTTAAAATACTTGTGGTAATACGCACCAATTTAAATAGTAGTAACATACAATAAGATTTATATTTTTTTTAAATTCTCATTTAAATATTTGCAGTCCACCTATTCTATTGTCTATATTCTTATTGAAAGTAAGTCATGGAATTCATACAACAGTGTTATGCGATTTGTAAAAGATAATCTTTTACCAAACTTAACGGTTGAAGTCATTATAACTGACTATGAGGTGGCTCTGAGGGATGTTTTGATTTCATCATTTCCAGAAGCTCGATACGCTGGCTTCTGGTTTCATCATAACCAAGTAAAAATAAATAATTAAACAAATACAATTAATAATATTATATAGCATTCTTATTAATGATTTTGTATAATTTTGTAGGCTGTATGGAGAAAAATGAACAGTTTAGGATACTTACATCATCTTAATACTAACGATAATGCCCGTAAAGTATTGAAACTCCTTATGTCCCTTCCATTATTGCCAGCTAGAAATATGGAGAATGCATTTTTATTAATTAGGGCATTTGAACGATATCATGATGTCCACTTGGAGAGATTGCTAAGTTATTATGAAAGGTATTTGACTTAAAACCTAGAACATTTTAAATAACTGTTAATAAATACTGTTAGTTATTAACAGTATTAAAATAAAAATTATATTGTATTTTAGCTATCAGGTATTAGACATTTAAATATAAACATGTACCCCAATAACATAATTGACATTTTTCTTTTGAGTTATTGGTTAAGAAATATTAGTCCACAAGTTGTGTTGGTTCATGGACTGCCTCGTCGGACAAATAATAACATTGAGAGATTCCATAACACCTTAAGATTGAAGTTCTCTGTTGCGCATCCAAGCTTATGGATATTTCTCGGTAAGAAATGTATGCGTAAGTACAATACAATTGTATTAGAACTTAAAGGTATAAATAGATAGTAAACTCAAGGTTTTGGATCTATAGATTAAATTACTATATTAAAATTAAAATTAAAATTACTACATTAAAATGAATATATTTTTACGAGAGGTTGTATTTATTTATAATTATAAACAATTAAATCTTCTTAAATGAAAAAAAAATGTTTTCATAATTACTTAATTACACTCGCTGTAAAACCTAATATAATGAGTCTCAAATTATAATCATAAAGGTACCTAGTTACTTAATAATTAATAACAAAAAGATAATACCTATTTTATTTTGTAATTTTTAAATAGGCACTTTAACTACTTTTAGTACCAGTTACCATTTGGTTAATCAACAAATTTTGAACCACTTGCGTCCCACTAGGCATATGAGAACCAAGTTTTTGGCTAACTCTCACAGGATAAAATATGCTACAGAGCAATACCAATTAGGACAAATATCCATATGGCAATTTCTTCTGCGTTGTTCGTATACCAGCGCAGCTTATGAATTAAGGCTGCGAACCTGGGCTTTGAGAATGAACGATGCTGATGTTGATGCTGAATCAGACTACAATGTTCCAGTAGATGTAGTTCCAGTACCAGATCACATCCCCAATGTTATTAATCCACAGCCAGTGGAAAATAATAACTTGCAATTGGATCTGAATCAACCGTTTAATGATGCACCAGGTTCACCGCCAATTATGAACCCTCCAGATTCGCCAGATGTACCTCAACTGCCAGACAACAGAAACTTGTGTATGACATGCTTGGTAGTGTCTCTAGCTGAAAGTGAACAGCAATATATAGTATTACCATGTGGTCACGCATGGGTGTGTGATGTGTGTGTAAGGCAGTTGGAACAACAAAACTCTGTATGCCCAATGTGTAGAGCAGAAAATGTAATTTTTCAGCGGGTGTTTTTTTCTTAAATATTTTATTTTAATCCTTTTAAAAATTAAATAAATAAATGATAATTTATAATTAAAACTGAAATTGACTAATTATAGTTCTTTTACAAATTATAGTTATCAAACTGTGCATTATTCAAATTAATTTACTGAATCATGTATTTAATCAATAAATAACTATTAATAAATGTTTTTTTATAAATGGACTTTCAAAATATTTATTTAGATACTTGGCAACTGGAACAAATTTCACAGCTTTACATTTTGAGTTTTTGGCAGGAGTATCCACCATAGCAAAAATAGTGCAGGAAACTTGCGATGTCTTGTGGAAAGTCTTGTTACAACCTTTGAACCAACGACAAACGACTGGCTGGGTATAGCTAATGGTTACTACGAAAAAACTCAATTTCCAAATACTGTTGGTGCTGTACGTATAATTATTTGTATATTAAGTCACTTAGACTTATGATACATTAAAATCTTATCCGTAAAAAATAAATGAGGGGAATTATTCTACATTTAAATTAAATAACATGGTGTCATATATTTGTTTTACTATATAAATGCTAAAAAAATATACTTCATGATTTTACCAAATTTTAAGAAAATGTTCCTATTATTTTTAGTTATGGTAAAAATATATATACATTTCAAATCTTTTTAACATACTGTATTATATATTTATATGAAATTAAACTTATTATAGGTGGATGGTAAACACATAAGGCTCGAGTGTCCCAAAAACAGTGGATCGCTGTATTATAATTACAAAAACTTTTTTTCTTTGATTCTTATGGCCATTTGTGATTCGAATTATTGTTTCCGAATCATTGATGTTGGGTCATATGGAAAAGAAAGCCCTGTCAGATCACAAAACATCCTCGACTCCGACAGCGAAAGTGAGTATAAAGAGGAACATGGCTCAGTCTCAACAGAATTTGGAACTACGTTGTTCAAAGAAACAAAAATTGACTACAGCAGCGACAGTGACGGAGGAACCACCAAAAAAGAGTTCGGCGACAGTGACGACGACACAAGACAAGAGGGAACGACGATTGAAGGAGATAATGAATATTCCTTTCGTTCATTTACTACAGTGGACCAAAATGAACTTAGGGAAAAATCTCCGGGATTCGACGATTTTTTTCGAATTGATGAAAACGATTTTCAATGTCACGGAGGAGGAGGACACCCCAGTAATGTACCCGATGACTATCATAATTCTAATGGTGTCGGCATTTATGACAACGGACCTGAGGACAATGTAAGTTGTTATTTAAAATAATAAAATAAAAAATTAATTATATTTTTTTTTATAGTCTACACCCGAAGAGATGGATTTTCTCTTTACCGGACACGGCGATAGTGATGCAAGAGATGTTGACGTCGGACTACAAGGAAATGAAGACGATGTTCTCCGAAATGTTGATGAAACTGAGACAGTCGATCAAAACTACTTACGAAGAGCTGCCGATTGCCTCAGTGATTTCAATTGGGAAGGAAACGTCGTCTACGTCTCAGACGTTATTGTGCCACCTGGACGCGATGGAAATATTCGAATCGTTGAAAATTTCATTAAATATCTCAAGTTCAGCGTCGTCACATTCGTCATCGTCAGCGTGCATGACGACCATGTCCATGTCGCCCACGCCTGTAAGCAGGCAAACAACGCTTGTCGCTGTGCCTGGATCCAGCGAAATCCAGATTTCCGAAAGTATAGACGCAAGCTCATTCGAAGACGCATTTTTGCGTGCGACCTCACAAGTGATGACTGGACCAACATTATTAGATATTTTTGTACAAATGGGCACTACACAAAAGAAATGTACATCCCAGGTGCCGATGCAGGACTATGTCGTCAAATTAGAAATTTTTCCGTAAGTTTATTTTTTTACTTATACTTTATTTATGTTATATATATATAATTAATTTTTTAGGAAGAACAAAATCCAATATGTTCAAAAGAAAGATTGGTGGAAACATGCCTCGACGAGGGCGCTGGGTACTTTTTCGGAAAAAAGTCCATTCTACGAAGAGGCAATGCGGGTAGCAGGGGGCATATTGGCTCACGTCTCGTCACAACCGAACAGAAAAACGGAGTCGACCAACACCAGCAACTTCCAGTAAATTTATCGGACCTTTTAAAATATTATCCAACATGTCCACCCGACGCATTTATAAATATAAAAGAATTTTATCAAAATCCGGCCCTTAATAGATTAGATGAAAACGATAAAAAAGTAAAAGTTACATTACGAAATTGGTGTTCAACTATTAGAGATTGGGATATTTTCGATTTTAATACTTATTATCATACATCCGGTGTAAAACCATATTTTAATGCTTATGCGCGAATGACTAATAATTTATATTATGACGTAGAAAAATCAATCGATATAGCTAACAAATTATTATATTATCAATTTAATAATGACGAAACTGAAATTAAATCATTTCTTACGGTGTTATATAATATTATTGACAAAAAAATACCTAAATTAAATTCATTATGCATATACAGTGAACCGTCAGCGGGCAAAAACTTTTTTTTTGATGCCGTAGCTTCTTTTTTTTTAAATTATGGTATGTTTGGTACTGCAAACAAAAACAATAATTTTACATGGGCTGACGGTGCAGGAAACCGGATAGTTATTTGGAACGAACCTAATTATGAAACACATCATATAGAAAAAATGAAAGAATTATTAGGAGGTGATACTACTAGAGTACACGTAAAATATAAAAACGATCAACCATTGCAAGGGCCACCTATCATATTATTAACTAATAATTATTTATCAATATGTAATGATAAATTGTTTGCAGACCGTTTACGTACATATAAATGGACATCCGCTCCTTTTTTAAAACATTATAATAAGAAATTAAATCCTTTGTTTTTTTTTAAACTATTAGTAACTTGGGGAATTGTGTCCGATAATATTGTTATTATGTAATTTTTTTTAATTGGTGTTATTAGTTTATGGGCGTAGTATCATATTTTTTTTAAACAAATATTGTACTTTGTAATTTGATATCATTATATATATATATATTTCTTTGTATTTCTATATAAACTGAAAACATATTTTTTTTTATTACCATGTTTATTACAATAAAACGATTATTCTTATATTAAATATTAAACAAATGTGTTGATTATTTACTTTCTTATATATTAAGTACATAAATAAATTGATATTTAGTTATATAATAAAAATAATTATCGACGGTTAGTAGCAGGCGTTGTTGCTGTTGCATTAATTGGAGTAACAAAACGATTATCAAAACTAGATAATGATTCATGGTAATAATAATCATCAGTAGTATTAAACGTATATATTGTGTGTTCTGGTAAAACATGAGGTTCGTCGAACTGTGTAAAATGATTTGGAAATCCAAAGCCAATTTCCATTTCTGTAGATATGTCCCATGTACATTCGACGTCTGTATAATCTTGAGGCACAACGGTATTCGATGTAGTTGTCATTTTATGTACAGGATATATGCCTATATGTAAACTAGGTTGTAAACTATCTCCTTGGCTTTTATTTATACCACGTTGTACATATTGCGACATTTCAATAGGCTGATACATACGATTTTTATTATGAAATATACGTTGAAAATTTGTCGTATTTAATTGAGTCATTTCGACACTTTGATGTTTTTCTGTATTCTTGTCTGCGTTTAATATTGTAACACGATTAACTTCTCCTGACGTCATGCTAGCAATCCCAAACGATTGTAAAGCAGGCGAATCGTTATTAAAAATACCAGCATACTTATTGTTCCACGGAGGTGTTAAATATGATACTTTTGGTGAATAATTATAAGAAAATACAGTTTTTCCTATAGCATTACTTGCATCCATTTTTGTAATAAACTCATTAATTTTTGGCCAGCCAACAGTATTATTTAATGCCTTATTTGCAATCATACAGTAATAATTATTATAAAATAATGGCATATTACAATAAGATGCAGGCATTAAATCTATATTGGGATTTTTTGAATCGGAACCATACATATATTTCGATATTTCTTTATGAAAATCTTCGGTAATATTTTCCACATTGGTTGGTATCATTCCTGACTTTTGAGACGAAAATATAATTTTTTTATTTACACCACGTGTGTATTTATTTAGTGTACTAGCTACACAAGCAAATTTATTTTGATTTAATGTAGCTAACGTTGTTGTCGACGCATTGGTTTCGAAAGCAGTACGTGGATTACGCATTACTATTGTACATTTTACATTTTTAATATACGAACCTCTTGGTAACATATTAAATTCTGAATGATTTAAATAGAAATACGGTTTGTCCACTGGTATACACATTAAAGAAGTTGTTCCAAAAACGCAATTCCCATTGTTAGAATGTTTGATAGGAACCCAGGCCAATCCGTATGATATAAAAGTATGATTTTTTCTAAATACCAATTTACATCCTCCTTCGTTATTGATCGGCCTAGGTATAATAGCATTTTCAAGACTAGGATTCCCAGTATCTGCGTCCATAGCTGAATCATCCCCCGTACCAGGAAACGACGGATTCGGTTTTGATTTCTTCGAAGGACCGGCCCCACTGTCGTCTGCGGTCTTTCTTGTACTTGAGGAAACATTGCTCATAATACTTGATTCAAATTCGTCACTTGTATACGGATCGTCTAAATTTTCAAACGGTGGACTCGTAACACTAGTATCAGCTTCTGAATTATCGTCAATTTCTTGTGTTGTGTCTACTCCTCCACCTAAAATATATAATGGCAAATTACGTCGTGATCTACCTATATTGTATTGTTTTATAGCATATTTTTTTTGACTGGAATTTAAAGAATTCCAATTTTGCCTATCAGGTGGAGGAGGACCTTGCCACCTGTGTGGCATATTTTTTACGTACCTTTTTTTCTCGAAAGAACTTTCGTAAACCAATCAATTGTTTCTGCACCTTCAATTGGTTGTGGATATAGGTTCGTATGTATACTGTCCTCGAATGTACGTTTTAAAATTAAGCCAACTTGAGTAGCTAAGTCACCAAAGTATTTATCGTTAGTCCACCGATTGTTACTATTTGCTATTGCTTTGAAATCTGATTTTCTTACTTCATCGATGTCGATTTCTTTTTTTGAGGATAAATTGTGATATTCGACGTCGTGTTCTAATGTAACCCAATCTTGAACTGTTTTAGGTAAATTTATAGCATTAAACTTATTATTTTTATCGGCAACTTTATTTCCAGGACCCGTGAAATCACTACCGAACCATGTTATACCACCGTTATTTTCAGACATACTGACTAAAAAATACGAATATATTACATTTAAATACAATTTTATATATACGAGATATATATATGTGCAATATATATACGAGATATATATGTTTGGTGGTGGGGAAATTCGTGGCTAGGTACTTGCTCGAAATATATTTACAATATATTTCCGACGACTACTACGACGACGACAGGGGGGGGACCCACCCATCCTCAACCCCGTATCTACACACTGCCATGGCCATGCTTTCAGCGGCCGGCGTATGTACAACGTCTTTAAAACTTCAACTTTTGGTAAAAAATTGTATTCGGCTAAGGTCAATTTTCCATCAGATCGATGTTTACCTGGCGATGAAAATAGAGTGCCACACCGTTTGATTTAGTAGCCGACGAAGCGTTTGCGTTGCACAAACACTTATTAAGACCGTTTCCTGGCAGAACGTTAAATAACAACAGGAGAATTTTTAACTATAGATTATCGAGGGCCCGTCAATATATAGAATGCACATTTGGAATACTGTCAAAAAAATGGCGAGTATTTCAATCAAGTATGTTAG
>WHPZ01579627.1:0-21543 GCA_016617965.1 Macrosiphum rosae | reverse complement strand
GTAGTTCATACTGTAACCAAAAAATCTAAAAAAGACACACAGTTTTTTTATATTCTTTTGAAGTTCAAGGTTTGACGAAATTAGATATTTAAACGAAGAAGGATTTTAGTTTTGTGTTATAATTTAAGGATATTATTATTATTATTCGTGGGATACTAGAATAATACTAACTTTTTAAGTATTTATACAAATAATATTAATTCAACTTACCGGCTACCGTATTAATAATAATAATATAAATATAATATAAAATGTCCTAGTTTTTCAAACCATCTCCAATTGGATTGTTCTTCGTATACAATTATTTATCATTTAATTCAAATATAACACATCTATTACCATTTACGACATGCTCGAAAACTACAGTACAGGAGAATGGTGCCCAGTAGTCCACTTTTTTTATCATGGTCATTGATAATACAATTATTTTGATGTTTATTTGAACTTACTTTAGGTCCCCATCTTGGACCTTTAGTTGCCCAGCATATCTCCATAAAACATACGGCACATTTGATCCAATCGCAACCCTGCTGCTTTGATAGAATTGTACTACATCCTGGACATGGCATAGCATCTCCGCGTTCTATAAGGTTCTTGGAGTAAAACAAAACATATAAGTTAAATGCGTTTGTTTTGGGTAGTAAGGTAGTTTGAATGGATTTACCTCCAGTGTGCCATCGCAGTCATTTTTTTCTATGAACTTTTTACATCCTTTTCCTTGTGCATGGATTGACTGAAATAATTAAAATAGGTAAATAATATAACTTAAAAATACTTATAGGTTTATAGGCACATTTTTATTATAATGGTAAGTTCTTACCTACATTTAAATAACACATCAATACCATTGAATGGAAAATCGAATAGAATAAAAAATATTATTACATTCAAATATCCATTCAATCAATAAAATTGATAATTTAGTAATTAGTACCTTTTAAATAATTTTTTTTTGTAGTATTGCAGTAATAATAAAAAAAAAAGAAATTAATGATTTATACAACAATTTAAATTTACCTATACATAATTTTGCTATACGCTTATCTGTGTTATTATTAATCGATGTAGCTACTATATTAACTGAACTACAGCAGCATACATTGGGAAATGGAGACAATTAATTAGGAAAATAACTTCTTTTTTTGACAAATTTTAAATAATATTTTTTGGGCTTGGTTGCAAACCAATATTAATGAAAATCATACGAGTTTTGGACTAAAACTACATAAGTTGACATGTGAATTGCAGGCAATTTCTCTTATTCAGGTTATCCCAATAATAAACTGTCTCATAAATACCCAGTACTTACCCCACACCGAACACACGTTACTGTCCCACAAACGGGGCACTTAAATTCCAAGACGTCATTCTTATCATAGATTAAACACCAACCAGTACAGTCGGGACGTCTGCACTGAAAAGATCCGCCATTTTGCTCTTTCGCCAACAATTGTCTGGCTCGTTCCACTGACCTTTGCAAAAATCGTTCATACTTCTCGTCTGAATCCAATATCTATGACAAAAACATATTAGAATATGTGTATTGTGTATATAAATAACCAAAAAATAATTTAATAAACAGTATAGGTTAAAAAGGAACTCAGTACCTTTTTTATTTCACGGTGTTGCAAAACCCCCGCACAAGAATACCGCTCGTCTATATACGGACATTCAACTTGTTCGGCTTTCGAATGATCGATCGTCATTTGCAGACAAAGCCTGAATAACAAAATCGTTGAACGTTCCGTAAATTAAGTAAGGAGGCATGATAGTTTAAAGTGAATTAAATGTAGTTAATTATACTCATGGTTGAAATATACAAGTTATTGCATAAGACAAAATTTGTTATCATTAGGAACAAAATGGCGGCGTAAAGGGATATCACATAAATACATTTTTCTTATCATCAAAAATTCAAAAATACGCTGGCAAAAGTAGGACACCATAGATACTGGGTATGCCATTTTACGACTAATAATGTTATGTGAATATGAATTTCCTCCCCCCCTTTATTTTATTATTGATAAATGAGTCACAAAATGGTGGCATAGCATACCCATTATATATTTATATGTAAAGCCTTCGAAAAAGTTAACAAGTTAAAAATTCCCGCTCATATACTTGATTATTATTGGCTCCTTTTACGCTGCCGTTTTTATCTTTATCATCAAATATTTGTTGAGAGGGGTAATATACAATAACCTTCTATATTTCAACCATTAGACATCGGTCGCCTACATTTTATTGATAGCTGCGGTCAGACCGCGTTACGGGTTTAGTACACAATTTCAGTAGTATTGCAGTAAGTTATATTAATATATTCAATATTGCCATTTGCCATTGCGATTTTCGAATATCTATAATTCATTTTTTTCTTATAATCTTATTATTATTATAATTATATCAATTTTTTATAACTAAATTATTGTTAAAATTTTTTTGTAATTTAAGTTTACATTATATTATAGGTATATGTATCATTTTTAACAACGAGAGTTAATTACATTTTTTTGCTTTTCATTTTAGTTTCATATTTAAGTATAAATATAAAGCCATAAAAGTGTGTAATTTTGAACAACGAGAGTTAATTAAATTTTTCTGCTTAGCATTTTAGTTTCATATTTAAGTATAACATTATAAAGGTGTGTAATTTTGAACTTGCCAATGCAAAATGTATTATGTGCAGATATAATTGTTCAAAAATATTGCCAACATAAAAAATGCTAATATTTAATTGATAAATCATCTTTTAATTTTAAATGTTCTTTTTGCAAAGGCTTAAGAATTACGTTCTATATTATAAATAAAATCAAGGTTGTCCGTAGGCAAACCTACTAGGTTAGAAGAAAAAAATTTCCAAATTGGTCTCAATTTAAAATATGTTTCATAACTGCCTATATATTATTATTAAATGTTTTCTAATATTATTGCTTTTTATATTTTATTGTTATTATTTATCAAATTGCATTAATTAATAAAATGTATCACCAGTTTACATTTTAATTTCGTTTGCTATTGTAATGTACCTATTTTCATTGACTGGCAGGTGTTGTAGAAATAGTTAAAAAATAAAAATTTGAAACTAACAACCTGATAAATATTAATTTCAATAATTTTTGTTCTTTAAGTATTGTGAACTATTTCTTCGATAAAAATTAAACAAAAATAAATTGTATTATTTAAAACAATTAACATATAAGTACCTACCTAATATTATTTTTAATAAATTATAATAATAATTGTACTTATTATGTAAGGTGGGTGCCACATACTTAATTATAGACCTAGATGGCATTCACAAGGTATCTATAATATTGTAAGTAGATAATTGGCTGGGCCTGAAGATTATTTAAAAATTTTTGAAGATGATTGGATGTTTTTAATTTTCTTATTATAGATCGACATGATAGATGAATTAATATATTTATTACTTATATTAAATGTATGGTCTAAAATTCTTTCATGTAGAATATACTAATAGTAAAATCACGATGTAAATAATCTACATCGTGAGTAAAATATAACCCTACTATACTAGCGCTTGGAGAAAATATGAACTACTGAACCGTAACACAATCTGACCGAGTGGCGGCCCTGTGATAGCTAACCTGTATACATGCACTACTACACAGGACTGGACACTTTGATCTGGGAGTGAGTAGGAGGACGAAAGAATCCCGTAAAAACTTAGCAGAGGCGTCTACAGGCTCCTTGGGGCGAAAAAATGTTAGTCTTGAATACCGCTTTAAGCAATTAACAAATTTATAAAATGTATTTATCTATTAGCAAAAACATCTCACGACTTATGGAGGAGAGGTCGGCCCCTCACCCTCTCGGGATACCCTTGCAACTTAGTGTCCACGATTTTGTTCGTAGTGTCTATTCCTGTGTAGAAGTTCATGCCTGTATATCTTAAACCGTGAGTATGCCTATGTGGTGCGATCATAATTGATAAGCAGTGTTGAGACCAGATAATAAAAAACGTATATAATATAATAACCATAATACCGGGATAATAATTAATTACTAATTCATATAAATTTGTTTAGATATAGGCGGTATAGCTATTCTAAATAAATAAATGTAATATTTATATTTTGTTTTCAATATTGTTAGAAATAACAAAGAACCAAAATAATTCTTTTCTTTTTACATAATAAAATAACTTATTACCTACTACCTAGGTATCTGTTTTTTAAGTTGTTGAAAATAATCAAAAAAACTTTTAGTATGATAATGTTAACTAGATAATTTCAGAAGTTAGGTATCTATTTATCATAAGATTACATGAAATATTTGAAGTTCGTATCTAGCCAATTCCCAACACTGATAGCAGATAATATGTAATATCCAGGGGTGAGCAATAATTACATTAGTACTTTTTAAAGTGTAACCAGATACAACTTACAAGTTATTCAAATTGTATGTAGGTAATTAGTAACTTGTTTTACGTTTAATTTATTTGGACTCGATTACTATTTATTTCTATTATTATTCACTTAGTATTGCGTAATAAAATTATATGTATAAATCGATAAAATATGATATAACTAATAGGTATGGTGCCTAGCTATTCTAAAAAGTTATACCTACCAGTTATTTAAATGTAACTTTAAATATAAGTTACTTTGGGAGCAAAATATAACTGTGCTAGAATCGCAGTAATTTAATAAACATAACACCGTAACTCCGCAACTAAAGGTTTTTTTTAGGAACAATAATTCCGAAAAAGATATTTTCTACGTATTTTTTAAATAATAATATAGACATTTCAAAAATTGATTCTTAAGTAAAAACACGTCTGTATAGCAAAAAAATGCATGTCATATTATGTTACATAGATTTCTAGATAAAATAATCATTTACAAATAATGTCATAAATGAGACTAAATATATTAGGTACTAACTCATACATAAACATTTTTTCATTACCCATAGGGGTAAATGTTTTTTATTCATAAATTCAAAATTGTTTGCCGATGTCTAATAATTATCTTACAATAATTTCTATACTCAGAATTTATTCATATATAAGAATCCGTCTGCATAATTAGCTAGTGCATCACAATATTATGTCATGTGTTAAAGTAAACGAATCACCAAATTTTGCATGCGTAGGTGTATTCCATACTTTTAAATTATAAGCCAACTATATTGAATGTATACCTACCTACCAATATGATTTCAGGTTTATTGATACCTATGTGAAGGGCAAGATACTTGTTGGCATGAGCGGAGCTCAGTCAAAAAAATTAGATTCGTGCGGACTTACGGTGCTTCCGTACTTTTGATATAAAATTACAATGAAATACATCTTCATGTATTATGTATTAAGGAAATTATGTAAGTAGGTACCTAACTGATTACAGGTTACAAGTTACAAAATGTATTTAACGTGGTTATTTAACTTGTATCAAATATGTAAAAAATATATCCCTGGGTATATGTAGGTAGTATAGGTTATAGGTATTACATACCTAAAAACTATATTGTGTAAGTAGGGTAAACAACAAAATCGTATTTTCATACCTACAAAATACATGCAAACAATCACGTAACACAACGCCATTATTATCATATGTACATAAACACACAGCGCACTCAAAGGGACCGTTATGAAGTACTAGGTCACTTTGCATTTCCATGGCCATTAATTGCTGATAATTATTATCTTTATCTTCAGATGGCAAATTTTTAAAGTCTGAAAAGTAGCAGAAAAAATTTACTACAAATAAGGTTAATACTTAATTCTAATGGTAAGTATATAATTATTATATATATAATATTATACATATATATAAGTATATACAGTGGCGTATTTAGATTAAAGATATTAAGTTCTTCAGAAAACCATGTTTAAAAAATTACAACCTACCACCCTACACTATGATTAAAAACTAAAACACGGTGGATACTCGTTGCCTCCCAAAATATAAGAATTGCCTATTTGCCTCCCATTACCCTTATTGTAAATAAAAAGTTTAATGTAAAATATCAGTCTTCAGTTTAGGTATATTTACTATATACATTTCTACAAATAATAGGTACACCATTATATTAAAAAAGAAGAGTGAAATAAATAATCAATAAATAAATATTTGGTCATCTATATAATAGCTATAAGCCTCTAATGATCAAGATGTGCAATAAGAAAGAATTTCCGATACTCGCATTTTAAAGAGGATTTGAGATTCACGGTGCAGGCAATTGAAAATTTTGTTTGTTTATAAATGGTTGAGATTCGTTGCAGACATGATTGCAAGAACCAATTTAAAAAAAAAACTTATTAAACTTATTTTTTGTATAATTGGTTTTTCATCTTGAAATGAAGCTCTATAAATTATAATAGACCATCATACTATGTAATTATGTTACTATTATTCTTTATATATATATATTTTAAGTCTATTACCATGAAGTAAGCCCCCCACTTTAGCCGATTCATTTCACACCAGTGCCAATATTTAGCAAATCAATTGCAAATAGATTTTTAAAATTTGAATATCAAAATTATAATTTTGGCGAATTTTTTTTTGCTAATTTAGTCAGTCCCTCAATTGTCCGATCCGATCTAAACCAAGGTCAATATTTGACAAATCAATTAAAAAATTAGTAAATAAGTAAGTAATTTGAATTTAATTAATAAAAGAAACTGATACCTATAAATGATTATTAAAATTACTGTATGCTTAATAAAATGACTGCATGCACATATTATTAATGAATTGAACACGAAACAGACAAATATTTTACTTAAGGGACGATTTTAAGTAATATTTGATAAAACAATTTATATTCATTGGGAAAAATCTATATTCAATTAAAAATCTTAATCTTGATTTTTTTTTATTAAAATTGGTTATATAATAAAATGTATATATGTATTAAAATCTTAGTAAAATCAATTAAGTACCTTGATGGAATAAAAAAAGCCTATAGTTGAATAAAATAATATATTTCTCATAAAAAATCAATATTTGATAAAAAAAAAAACAATATAAAATCTATATTCGATAAAAAATCCGTCTTTAATAAAAAAATCTATACTTAATACAACTATTGATTGTCAAAAAAAAAATCTATATTTGATAAAACTATTATTATATTCAATAGAAAAAAGGTGGGCAAGTGGATGTCACTCTGCTTTTCAGTAGGTTTCAAGTGGATCACTGTAATGGATGGTGGTTAATCTGAATTCAATGATATAATATTGTATAAGAAAAAATATTCTGAGTGAAGACGGTCAGTCTGTCTATTATATCACTAAGCATATTTGATGATATAATTGTAAATAAAGTAGTTTATATTTAACCTATTTACGTGGAACTTTGTTTTAAATTTTTAATCGTTAGCTATAAAAGTTGAACATTTTATATATTAAGTACCTACAGTAAAATTATTATGTATTAAATTTTAAATTTGATAAATTTTGTCAAAATTCGAACTTTAAATTTTCATAAAAATAGTTGTGGCTATGTATTTTTAATATTTTTCAACTGCTATTTGTAACAATATATCAGAACTCAGGAGTCTTGTATTAAATTTTCACGAGTTTTTACCAAACAAATAAGATTTTATTGACAATTATAGAAAAAAATAAAAAATTTAAAACTGACAATGTCCGTTAACAGCTCAAAAAAAGTAAAAATATTTTTAAAATTGTATGGTGTATAGAAAAGGAAAATATAAACAACTAGTATGTACTGTAATTTATTTTAGAATTACATCAAAAACCAAAATCTAAATTAAATTTAGGTACATAATTTTTGTACTATTTTCAGTTTGAAATGCATAAAAGTGTTTCTTTTAATACTTAAAACATAAGAATATTTAATAGAAGATTCCCAACAAGTTTTGAAAATGGTATATGGTATATAGAAAATGACAATATAAACATTCAGTCAAAATGTCATGTATCATTTATTTTAGAGTTACACCAAAAACTGTGTAAAAATTCACGTTTTTCAAGACGCTTTTAAAACTACAGGAACATTTTTACTTTTGACCCAAAAAGTACGAAATAGATTCACTGTCCGATCAGAAAAGATACTGTTGAAGAAAATCTAAGCATTTTTACTGACCTAAAAGGTGATGACTGATGACATACACAGAACAAATTGTGAATAAAATAAAAATTTAAATAAAAATAAAGAGAATACACATCATTGTACAGTAAAATTGATTTGCTAAATATTGACATTGGTTTGGATCGGATCGGACAAAGTGGGAAGGCTGACCCAATTGTATTTAGTTGATTAAATATTTAAGTTGGAAATTATGAATTTTTCGCAATTTTTTAAATTTTTATTGCAATTTAAATTACAAAAATTAAAAATGTTCCCTTGAATATATTACGGAAAATCCGAATATTTTTTCATTATGAAAATCGTGATAATTGTCGACACGTATCGTTGGAATTAGAAACAGTAGTTTTAACAAAAAACAACGTGATAGTGAGGCCCCTTAATATTAATTATTTTGTTTGTACTTTTTTATTTGTATTAGGTATTAATGACACAAATTATACAATTTATTTCTTTATTATAATGTAAATTTGAATTCAATTTGTATATTATATATTAATTTGAAATTATGTACTATAATTTACAAGCCTGGGCCGGTTAATGATAATTTTTAACTGAGTTAAGTTAAAATGTATATGAACATTTTCAATTAACTTCTTAACTTAACTCAAGTGAAGTAATTTGTTTTTTTTTTATAACATCTATATAAATACTCAGTAATATGGTTTAAAATAATAAAAATCATTAATATTATTGAACGCAGGAAATAGCCAATAGCTTTTCTGTACATAGGCACTAAATTAATAGAATTATGTAGTAGGTACGAATAGCATACAAAACTGAAAGTGCCGAAACAAATACAATCTTTTGATTTATTAATACAGATAAGTATTATACATATTACACAGACCAAGTCTCCAGTTACTGTAGACTGAATGTACCTATTGAAAGAATTAAAAATTAAAAATTTAATAATTTAATCAAAAACAATAAAAATAAACGTATTTCACTGGACACTGATAATCACATCATAGTTACACAAAAATTGAAACACGGTATTGTAAATCTTGCATGCTCAGAGAGCTGAGAACGAAAAGTGATCCCATGTGTCATGACTATTTTGTCTGCTGACAATATTGACTGTTTATAAATATACATGAGCATAACCCAATTAGTTTTAATTTAAAAATAACCTATTTATGCCGATAATATTTTACAATATTTTCTTGAGAATTGTACATTTTTGATTTGTATGTAGATCAATAAAATTAAATAATATCATATTATTTATTAGTTATTATTATTATAATATGCTCATATGCCGCAGTAGCCAGTATGGTATAGTATATCTTTATCTCTATTATAAGATACGCCTAGGTATATGTTATGATATAATTGGCTATTGCTATATCTAAGTGTATTTAATTGAGTTATTTTTCTTGAAGAATTCTGGTTAATGGAACAAGAAATTAATTTAACTATATTTGTAATTTCCTATTCTAGTAAATAGTTATGTAATATCAATAATAATTTTTATTTTTATTATATTAATTATTTAATTATTTATTAATTAACTTAACTTGAATTCGATTAAAAGTAACTCGTTATTTATTAAGTTTATATCAATTAAAATAAGTTAAGTTAAAAACTAAGTTAATGAAAATTGAATTTTAAAAAGTTAAGTTAAAAGTTAAAATTAACTTAACTTTTAACTTTTTAACGCGTTTATGCCCAGACTTGATAATTTAGCACTTAGTAATTACTATAAAATGGTCAAAATTTGTTTTAGATTAACAGTGAACGAATACGGTAGGTCTACCTATCTCATTTTTGGAGGGAAAATATGAATATTAATATTAAACATTAAACGTATTTACATAATGTTTTATATAATATATCTAATCACGCAAGCTATGCCTTATTTAACAACTTCCATGTTCCATGTATACGAGAGCAAGCACTTTAATATTAAACACATTGATAGCTATATCTACTTATAAATTAGACGTTGGAAAAATCAAATTTAATTTATATTATCTACTGTTTTACATTTTCGAAACTAAAAAATGTATGTATTCCTAGAATACCATGTGCCATTCATTAGTAATTAAACTGTATATTATACTGTACCTGCAGCAGATGGACACCCACTGCCGCCACTCTGGACGACCGTGTCAGCCGCAGGTGTCTCATCGACCTTAGACGTTTTGGCCTGGACGGTTACGGCAGTGGCCGACTTGGACACCGTCTGCGTTCCCTGCAAAAATAGTTTCGGGAAGGTGGTCATGCCACTCGCCGACCCGTTATCACCGGCGACGGTTTCCCGCTGGTACGCTCTTCCTGTCGGCCGCTGTTGTTGGAAAAATGCTAAACGCTTGTGTCGGACGATCCGCATTTCGTCGTCCACTGCAGACGGCGCAGGCACATTGTCTGATCGTTTACCGTCGTTGGCTGCCGCCACCGTCGTTTTCGGATACGATTTCCGAATGACAGCCGTGACAATGGCGTTCTTGTGGTCGGCTGTCAGCGGTACGGCCAGCGGTACGCCGATCTCACGGTGGTTCCTCTGCCTACATATGTCGGCCGCTCGCTTGTCCAATTCGGTCAGGTTCGTGGCAGCCATGGCCGTGTACAGCGCCGCCGGGGACGCGAACCCATGGCGAAAAGTGGCCGCCGTCGTTTGCGTCTTCGGAGCCGTCACCGTCTTATCCAAAAAATGCTTTTCGATCTTGTCCACCCGCTGCATAAGTCGGTCCCTCTCGTACTGCGAGATTTTTCGCTTGACGTTTGAACCGGCTTCTGGCTCGACACCGGCGGAGGCGGCGGCAGCACTGGTGATGGCTGGCTGCGGCTGAAGTTGCTGCACGACAGGCGGCTTAGGCGCCGGGCCTTTTCTGCGGCGTTGCACCGGTGCTGTTCGACGGCCGGGCACGCGTTGCTGCTGCAGCGGCCGCGGTTCCGACCCGTCCGCCGGCGGCTGAGGCGCTCTATACTTTTTTCTGGAAATCGTACCGGCCACACGTCGCTGTACTGTCGCAGTGTTTGCCGCCCCTACAACGACGGTCGAAGTTGGAGGTTCAACCGTTAACACCGGCGGAGGGGGAGCGGCCTTCTTGTTACTTCGCCTTGTGGTCGTTGTCCCGATCTTCACGGACCCGCTAGTACGGGCACTTGTCCCGGCCGTGGTGGACGGCGAGTGCCGCTGACCAATGTCGATCCGTCGCCGATGTGCCACCGGCAGTGTGGCTGCGTCAATGTACTCGACCACATCGTCGTCGTCCGCAAGATGTCTGTCCTTCTCGTCATCGTCCCGTGCCGCTCCGTCTACATACGCGAAACTATACACAGTCGTCGTACTACCAGACCACCTGGACCACGTGGAAGCGGCCATCGGCCTGTGCCGAGCTGCAACCGGGGTAATTGCTGCGTAATCCGCTTCCTGTTTCGCGTACGCTTGCCGTATGCGCTGCAGGTCGTCCCGGAACCACGCTGAATCGTCATCGTCGTCACCGTCGTCGTCGTAATGCTTGCTCCGCCGGAACCACTTCATTATGGAAAATGACGAATACCTATGTCGCCTCCTTTCCGTGGCGTAATAACGGCATGGAAGTCGTCCTGCTCCTCCTGCGCCGACTCCTATTGTACCGCCGGCGTCGATGTGCCGACGGTTGTATGCCAATGAAAAGCTACCGGGCATTACATCCATGTGACCCGTTGAATCTCGATTAAGCTAAGTGTTTACAACAATAAATGCATAAGGTATTAACATGATGTCAGTGCACTTTTTATTCCTTTCATTGAAACGTGTCCAACATACTAGACAAAACTCATGCAAGCCAAAAGCATTTTTATTTTTATGTTTACGAGTTATCTTAGAGTAAATCGCCATAAATTGCAAAATTTATACAGAATAATATTTTTGAGTGTATTGACATAGGTATAGATTTATCTAAATATTATCTCAAAACAATTTAATATTCATTAAAATTTATAAAAATGTTTTTTAGATTCTGAGTGAACGATGAATGTATTGATTTTATAACGATGTGTGTTTCTTTATTTTTTTATTTTATTTGTGTCTGTGTACAAGATAAGTAGTCGAAATAATGCTTCGATTTTCAACTTCAGTCTCTTGTTCGTTTGGAAAGTGATATCGTTAGTGCATTAGGACGGTCAAAATTTCCCAGTAATTTTCAAAAGCGCCAAGAAAAACAAAAGAAAATTAAGCAAAAACGGGAATTTTTACTCAAAATCGAATTTTGTTTTTGGTGCAACTTTAAAACAAATTATCGTAGATACATGAAATTTTCACTGGTTGTTTATATTTGCATTTTCTATGCACGATAACATTTTCAAAATATTTTGTTTTATTTTGAACTGTTTAGTGATATTTTCATTTTTCATTTTTTTTTAGTTTTTTTTATAAAAATATCAATAAAATTTAATTTGTTGGTTAAAAAACTTGAAAATTTAATAGAAGGCTCCTAGTATACTGTTTCAAAGGAAGATGAAAAATAATAAAAATCCTTAGTCATAGTTTTTTTTTATAAGCATTAAAAGTTCAAAAATTTACAAAATATGGAAAAATCACGAAAATTAGCACATTTTTTTGAATTAAGAATTCGTAAAAATGTTTCTTTTTAAATCTAAGATTTTAAAATATGATACAAGATTCCTTATATGATTATCTACCTTTATCAAGAAATAAATGTCTAGAAGAAAGTCTAATTAAATTTTTATGAGCTTTTGAAATTCAAATTTTTACAACATTGGATATTTACTCGATTTATCAAGTAACGATTTTGTCATTTTATTGTAATTAAAAAACGAACGACTGTGAATACATGAACATTTCACTGAATGTTTATATTAGCAGTTCCTATACACCATACAATTTTGAAAATATTTTGATACTTTTTTAGCTGTTTACGGACATTTACAGTTTTCAATTTTTTTAGTTTTTTTTTCTATAAATATCAAAAAAGTTTTATGTGTTGGGCCAAAAAGTGTAAAAATTTAATACAAGGCTCCTGATATATTGTTACAATATCAGTTGAAAAATAGGTTTTTTTTTATAAACATTTAAAGATTGAATTTTGACAAAATTTAAAATTGAATAATTATTTTGTAATTAAAAATTTATAAAATGTTCAACTTTTATATCTAAGCACCCAATGGATATTGTGATATAATTTGTAATTTATTATAGGTCAATTTTTTTAATACCATAGATAAGTATATAATATGTCTTACCTATGTTTTACCTAGATTGACATACCGTCTTCGCTCAGAATCGTTTTTCTTATACAATGAGATTATATCATTGAATTCAAATGTAATACTTGCAATCATACAGTGTCCCATTTGTAGCCTACTGTACAGCAGAGCACCTTTTTATTCTTAAAGTCAAAAATCATACCGACACCTAGGTATGTCAAACCCTCAAAAATATTATCTTCTATAATTTTTGTAACAGGTGATTAGTTTCTAAGGTTAATTAAACATTTAAAATACGATTTTACTTGAATGCGTTTTATCTGTTTCGCGTGGGTCTAACTGGTCTAAGAGAGAAAAAAGTATTACTCTGACATTATCTGAACACATAATATTAAATATTAATATTGTATAATATATTGCTATTATATTAATGATATTATATTATACTTATACCTACATTAATGAGAGCGCACAATAATGTTTTTACGACACTTTGTAAATAAATCTAAGCACTACAGTCTAGAAGTCCGTAACATGAAAATTCTCGATCGAAATAGACTCGTGTTCGACAAGTGTTTAAAAACGATTATATTTACTAGGTAGGTACGTATTTTTTTTTAACGAAGCGTGCGGACACTGCAGTGCCGCTGTATGGTGAGACTACTACGCTACCAATGTCCGACGACGACGGTGGTTTACTATAAATATTATAGTGACAATTATATTATTGGCCACCGTCGGCGGTATGTTAGTGTGTATGTGTGAATGTGTGAATGTCTATGTGCGTAGACACTGTAGAGTTGGCATGAGATTTTAATGGAAGCTATTTTCGTTGATGCTACGGAAAAAAATAGTCTCGGATTATGTTTAGCGGACCCAGCCAGGTCGTGCCAAAGGTATTCATGATTCATATTTATACCTTAATATGTATATATAGACAATTTTTTGTCACAAAATTATGAAGTGCCTAACTATAATATTATGTAGTTAACTTGTATTAAAATGTCACATTATATTTAATAACGTTTAATAATACTTTCATGAGAATTTAATATCTTTGAAAAATAACTTATTGGAATTTCATAATAATATTATGCTTATTTTTTTAGCACCTACCTACATTTAATTTTAATTTATGATTTACCTAATCATCAGAAAAACTTTATTGTTTTTAAAGTATACATATTTTTAATATTACTGCATATTGATGGTACAATCATCAGAATTTCCTGGTCAGGCATCAGTTTTTTAATTATGTAGGTAACAACCAAGGTATAACAGCTACAACAAATTAGGTAAAGGTACCTAACTAACTCCAACAGCTATATAATAATATAAATGTTTACTTTATCATTTTTTATACATGATAAAATGCTAAAAATATTTTGATTTTTTTAGCTATATAAATATATTAATATTAATATATATAAAAAAATATAAATATTAATATTAATATATAATATATTTATATAAATATATATACATTTGACGTTTTAATACTTTATCACAACATTTTTCTATAAGCGTTAAAAGTTGTAATTTCAACAAAGTTGCAGAAATTTGAAAATTATTTTGTAGTTCAAAATTTAAAAAATGTTTAGTATTCTCACCTAAAATTTAAAAATGTAACACAAGGTTTAAAAATTAGACCGTAATTCCACATATATTTTTTATGATCGTCTGGAGATTAAATTTGGACAAAATAGGGTATTGTTGTAATACAAAAACAAATAACCGTATACCTATCGATAGATAGGTACTTATTTTTTTTTTCAAATGTTCGTGTTAACATTTTCTATAAATGTTGTAATTTTCAAAATATTTTTACTCTTTTTGAGCTATTTATAGACATTTTACATTTTCAATTTTTCTATAAACCATGGTTCACAATAGGCCGAATGTGATACCATTTAAACAGAGATCTGTTTGGGCTTTTCATAGGCTGTAGCCCCCTACATTGAGAGAAAATTAAAAAATTATTATTTCTAAGATCTGTGAATGTAAGCGAGCAATTAAAAATTTCTATACTTAGCTGTACAGAGATCGAAACCTCAAATAACATCTTGGCATCAATACCTATGCTAAACTATACATATCAGCACCCCTAAAAGAAAAATCCTAAAAAGTATCTTTGTAGCTTTTAGATTCAAAAACTTAAATACGAAATACCTGTTTTTCTATATAAAACGTTCCCATACATAAAAAGAAAAGAAATACAAACCGAAACCGAAATGTGTGTGCTAAGATATGTAATAGTTTAGAGTAGGATAAATATGTATGTTCTAGAGCTCCTCCCCCTTAAATTTTACATGTAAAAGCATAGCCTCCTCTGTATAAGCAATTCGTAGTACAGGCTCCTCAGAATCTTGTATAAATTACTCGCAACACACATAAACTCGTCAAACATCACAACTGCAACCCGATCCGACACGTGACCGACATATATTTTACGCCTTCCCCTTCAAATACATTACCTCCCCTTTTATTTACCCTTAAAAAAATATATATATAATATACAGATGTACATTTGTATCGACTATATCACAAATACATACATACTCATATAATATCTAAAAATATTATACCATTTTCAGATTATAATCCCATTCGAATAAACATCTCGCTAAAACATACGTTATACATAGGAATGCAATATATAAGACACTTCTTTACAGAATATACATTACATATAGACACACCCACACACAAAAGACATACTTACAAATTACTTAAATCTATTTCATCTATTCTGTGGTTATATGGTGTAATATCTAATATAATATACTATGCAACTCTAAATTTAAAAGTGAATATTTTGGAAATAATAATTCCTTAATATATAATATAAGGCGAGTTTAGGTAATTTTAATATAGACAAGTGGATATGGTTAAAATGAAAAGTAAGGATGTATAAACATTAAACATATTTGTGTTTAATTCAAATATAATAAAATAAATTTTGTATTATTTCTAACATGAAATGTACTGTTTCAACGATGATGTCGAAATATGATAGTTTTGTTTTTACATTTAGTGATCAAACTATACTCGAATACGACGTTTAAGACCTTCAGA
Source organism: Macrosiphum rosae (assembly GCA_016617965.1). NCBI lineage: Eukaryota > Metazoa > Arthropoda > Insecta > Hemiptera > Aphididae > Macrosiphum > Macrosiphum rosae. The sequence goes on along the minus strand of WHPZ01579627.1, from coordinate 5,227 downwards.
GTCGATATCCTGTATTCTCCTAAGTCAGTATACCTACTAGTTACATAAATGCGTAATATTGTGTGTCATAAATATATAATTTTGTGTATGTTGTGGGGTAATTCTCTGATCTGAATAAAATGTAGGTAGATCTACCTACCTATTTTAATTGAGATATTTTCCTATGTGCGTGTTAAAGCTTAGGTACTATGGTCTCATCTAATGGAATTAACTATTGAAATGATTATTAGGCATAATAATTTTGTAGTAGTAGGTATAACCAACTGATGAATGATGTCGTACTTTTTAAAATATGTTTTAGGTGGATGTATTGGAATGTTTAAATGCGACGAAGTATTTTGTAAGTATGTATTTTATATGTGGGTGTGTCTATATGTAATGTTTATTCTGTAAAGAAGTGTCTTATATTGATATGTAAGCTGTATAACAATAGATTAGATATATGTGATGTTGTATATAATATGAAAGTACCTATCTATTAATGTATGAATACTGTATACATATATCTACGTATGCACTATTTATGGGAATGAATTATTATACATAGTACAATATGTAAGTTTTATAATATGTTTAGGTGTTTGTTATAATGAATATAATAATACTTTTTAAAATGTTGTGTTACATGGTGAAGCATGTAGAAATGCCCGCTTAAACTGATGAAATTTCCCTGTAAAAAGGTGCTCAGAATATTATACATATGTATACTACTTGTGTATGTATGTATAAAATATGTAAGTATCTAAATATGTATGAACTATCCTATGGGTATATGAGTGTATGTGTATATGCTAGAGAAAATGATGAACGAAACTCATCGACATCTGTAAACGGTTGACCATACATATATTATAATATATATTATATATATATATATATATTTCTGTATGTTGTCAGGTAGAAGAATGTGTGAATGCAAACAAATATCTCTATATTTTTACGTGTATATTTTGAAAGTAATATTTTTTACAAGTTTATGTATGTGTGTGTTTGAGATACATTATTATGTAAAAATTTTGCTTTAGCGAGTAGTTTTTTCGTATGTAATTATATAATAAGAAAACTGTATAATATTTTTATGTATGTATGCAGTGGCGTGGATAATTAACAATTTTCCTTTTATTAAAGCATAATAATGTATTAATATAATATAACTAATTATATTTCAGATCGTTATTGACCTATTGCGAATATCATATTACATTTACTAGGGGACCCACTGGCTACCACCCACCCCTCTATTTAAGAAAAATCTCAGACGCCACTGTATGTATGTATATGCATGCATGCTTGTATGTATGATAAGGTATATATTATGTAGAGCGTGTGTGTGTGTTGTAAATATTATTATATAAGTTTGGAATATAAGCTGATGAGTACTTTATTATGGTATAGTGTGTTTGATGGTATATTATAGTCTGTAAGTGTATGGTCATATCATATTTATATGTATAAATGTATATATCGTATGCTAACGATATGTTTTATTGATATGTAAGTATACAATATTATTATAATATTATGTAAATTGTATAATATGTTCAGGGGTTTGTGATAATGATGTGTATAATTGTTTGGATATAATATTATGTAAGTAGGTATGTATATAAACTATATTATAATATATTTGAATGTGTGTTTGTTTGAGATACATTCCGATGTATAACGTATGTTTTAGCAAGATATGTTTATTCGAATGGGATTATAATCTGATAATGATATAATATTTTTAGATATTATATGAGTATGTATGTGTGTATGAATGTATGCGATGTACATTAACAAAAACCGTGATACAATCATAGATATATAGGTAATAGTACACTTTAGAAGTTTCAAGTACCCACGAATAATGTTATTCAATCACAACAAAATAACTAAAATAGTTATTCTAGGTTTTTTAATATGTAATTTCGTCCAAATTTGAATTTAAAATGTCTGTAAAAAATAACTGTGTTCATATATTTTTTAGATTTTTTGGTTACAGTATGACCTATTTATGAGAACCTTTGTTTTAAATTTGCAATCCTTAGCTATAAAAACTGAACATTTTATAATTTATTAATTACAATGATTGATAATTTTCGAGACTTTGATACATTTTGTCAAAATTTCAACTTTAAATGCTTATAAAAAAAAAATTGTGCCTATGTATTTTCAATGTTTTCGAACTGATATTGTAACAATATATCAGGAGTTTTGTATTAAATTTTTACACTTTTTGCCTTTTGGCCCAACAGATAAAACTTAATTGATATTTATAGAAAAAAAACTAAAAAAATTGAAAACTGAAAATGTCCGTAAACAGCTCAAAAAGAGTCAAAATATTTTAAAAATGTTATGGTGTATAGAAAATGCTAATTTAAACATTCAGTGAAATTTTCATGTATTTACAGTTGTTCGTTTTTGAATTAAAACAAAATAAGGAAATCGCTACATGAGAAATCGAGTGAATATCCAATGTTGTAGAAATTTGAATTTCAAACGCTCATAAAAATTTAATTTGACTTTCCGGATTTTTTTTTTATTGATAAAGGTAGACAAACTTATCAGTAATCTTGTATTACATTTTAAAATCTTAGATTTAAAAAGAAAAATTTTTACGAATTCTTAATTCAAAATAATTTGCTAATTTTCGTGATTTTTCCATAATTTGTCAATTTTTGAACTTTAAATGCTTATAAAAAAAATTGTGACTAAGGTTATTTAATATTTTTTATCTGTCTTTGAAATAATATACTAGGAGCCTTCTACTAAATTTTCAAGCTTTCGAAACCAACAAATAAAATTTTATTGATATTTTTAAAATAAAAACTAAAAAAAAATGGAAAATTAAAATGTCCCTAAACAGTTCAAAATAAATCAAAATATTTTGAAAATTTTATCGTGTATAGAATATACAAATATAAACAACCAGTGAAAATTTCATGTATATACGTTCATTTGTTTTAGAGTTACACCAAAAACCAAAATCGATTTTTTTGAAAACCGATTTTGCGTAAAAATTCCCGTTATTCCTTAATATTTATGTGTTTAATCCCGGCGCTTGTGAAAACTATTGGGAATTTTAAAATTTGACCTCCTGGATGCACCAACTAGATTCACTTTCCAATCGAACAAGATACTGAAGTTGAAAATCGAAGGATTATTTCGACTACTTATCGTGTACATAGACACAAAATAAATTTTAAAATTTTAAAATTTTAAAAAAAACACACATTGTAAAATCATTATATTCATCGTTCCACTCAGAATTTAAAAATATATATTACTACATATTATTGAATTCTATTTCTATATTATATATTAATTTGAAATTATGAACTACCTACTAGCTGATCCTGTGCACTTTGTTGACTGTTACATGTACCTACCAACTCTATATGACTCAAACTTTGTTCAATTCGTTATTTATTATTCGGTGTATGGTGTTCAAAATGTATCTTAACTTTTCCCTTGCCTGGAATAAAATTTCTGATTCGTAGGCCATAGCAGTACATTATCAGGTAAGAAATCTACCTGATCGCGGACCCAGTGCTGTTTGTGCGTAAGTGTATGATTTAGCTCAAAGTTTTGGCGTAACCCACTGCAGTAAGTGCAACTCAGAAACCCTGGTAGGCAATGTGCGAAAATTCGATTTGATGCATGCTTGTACCTGATTTACCCAACTAACCAATAGCAACCAATAATAAACAAATACTATTTCTATTAACTATTTCTCCTATAACCAATAGCAACCATTTATAAACAAATATTTCAATCGTAAATCTCAAAATCCCTGTTTCAGCACTTTTATTAATCGGTCGTAGCGTGATGTTATATAGCCTATAGCCTTCCTCGATGAATAGACTAGGTATCCAACAAAAAAATAATTTTTCAATTCGAGTCAGTAGTTCCTGAGATAACCGCGTTCAAACACAAAATCTGTACAGCTTTATATATTAGTATAGATATAATGGGAATGTTACATTTTTGACAAAAATAGTTTTGTTGTATATTATTCATCCTCTTATATTATATGCTTATAATTTGTAAATCAAAGACTAATTCAATAAAATTAGGTACAAGTTTTTATTTTTTTTTAAGATTGTTATTTAATTGTATATATTCAAAGTTTATTATTTTGTTGCATTGTTATCTATTAAATTGGATAAAATAAATAAGAAGGTATTAAATTATTTTAAAATGTGACTAATATATTAAATTATGACACCTTAAATTAATAAAATTATTAGAATTTGATTAAAGGTACCTGTCATATTACACAAATTTTTTTAAAAGAATTTTTTTTTGTATTTATTTTTTATACAATAGTATTTAATCTAAATTCTGATGATTAATCTTATAACGCAAATAGAAATAAAGGAAAACAGTTTTTTTTCCTCCTGAAAAGTAGTTGAAAATTAACATGGTTCCTTTATAACAAATTACCATTAAGGGTGTCGGAACCGGTGTGTTTTTTGTTCATCAAAATAGTAATTCGATAATAGTCATAGTAGTCTAGAACTGACTTGTACATGCGTGTGCGTAAAAATCTTTATCAGCACATATAATTATAGCAAACTCAAAATAACATCGATTTACATTCTCACACATATGCACGTTCCCCAAAAGGCCAATACAACATTGTGGTTAATTGCCTAAAAATGTACTCCTTGATAAATGACAGGCACAGACACTGAATTTATATATATAAACTTTTATATTCCATACAAAGATAAATATTAATAATATATTTATTTTCTATAGTTTAACTTTTAAATTATAAAGATGAATTTACAGTAGATAGATTAGACCTTATAAAAGAAGATAGGCTACATAATTATTGTTGCGAAAAAAGGTATATCTAATGTAAGCAATGAAAAGATAAACTTTTATGCATTTTTAACTAAAAAATAGTATAATTAATAAAGGAAAAATGGTTTTCTATTATTCTAACATGTAAAAATATTAATAAATAATAATTTGCCAATTAATATTAAACCCTTCATTTTAATTAGTCACTTTGAATAAGTTAAAACCTTTATTTAGGTGAGATTTTGGTACACGAAAACATAATTTTGCAGACATTATATCAATTAAATAACAATTATATTTCCCATAGATTTTTTTCCTCAAGAGAACGATTAAATTTATCTTATAATATATATTAACAAGGGTGTAAAAATGAAATCAACAACACTTGTGATATAAACCTGAATACAAAACGGCACTGGTTTATATATTA
>WHPZ01579621.1:0-48229 GCA_016617965.1 Macrosiphum rosae | reverse complement strand
TGTATTGTCATCCAAGACCAAGGTCTATACCAATTTTCAGAATTTTTCATCTTCAAAAAGTGCCTCAAATCGAGCGCGCAAGATTTGATCACAGACGGACGTGAAAACGAACTTAAGAAAAGTGTTAAAAAACCGAATAGTATTTGTAACGTGGTCGGGGTACATAATTACGTAATATAAATCATCCAAGAAATTATTACTATTTCGTATGGATACGTTTTCTATTTGAGGGTTTGAGTACTCTTTAAATTGGTGTTTATCAATAAGAAGTCAAATATGGTGTACAACTCTAAAATTACAACATAATTTGTGTTAGTATTTTGATTTCCAATATCTGATAATGAGCAATAACTGGTTTTATTTTATTAATAAAGAATGAACAAATTATTTGGTGAAGAATATACAACTATAGCATGGCTTGAATTTATTAAAAATCAACTTAAAAAAAATTGTATTGTGTATGAATAATAATAATGTACATAATAGATAGACTGTTTCAAATCTTTACTTTTCATATTATAATAATATATTATGTGTTTATATTATACAAGATCCCTGAATTCAATTGAGTAAAAATCAATATTTTTGTTTGAAACATTAATTTTATCAATATTTGAAACATAAAGTTTTAACAAAAAAAGTAAAATAGGGGAACGTTCACGATATTTAGTAGTTATAAAATATAAATATTAAATTTGTATGGTGCAATAATAACAACTTAATGTTAATTAAAAAATATTGTTTAATAGTATTCAATAGTTATTGCATATTAACACAGTTTTTAATAAATGGCTTGCATTGTGTGGTGATAGTATGTACGTTCATGTATAGGTACAAATGGTGCATGTATAGGAATTTAATAATACTGACGACTGCAAATAATGATAAGTATAGATTAGCTGGTCTCATTTTGTATTGAACGGCAGTTCTTTTCGGACACTGATCAGTGTGATGCTTACTTCGAGTAGCTACAAGACGGTCTAGATTGTAAGTACTTATGCAACTATTATTTATTAAATAATATAATAGTATATTATAGGAACATTGAACAATAACATTTACTGATTTAAAGATCCTTATAACTACCCTTGGGTATGGTTATTATCAGTGTTGGAACGCGTTCCTAAATTATAACGATTCCTGGAATTGATTCATTTTTAGTGGAACGAATGAAGGAATAAATTCCATTATTTTTTAAAAGAATAGGAACGCGAATCAATTCCTCATTTTTAGGAATAGGAACGTAAATATTATAATTATTTTGTTCTTCTCGGAAAAGTTTAAAAAAAACATTTATTTAGAAAAATTTTGCATTTTTGTTTACTTATCATGTTTTTAATCTATAAAAAAAATAATAGACATGATTACCATTTTTTTATTCACATTTTATGACTGTGTTCTGATTAGTGATTATGATAATAACTAATAACTCATGAACCATGAGGAACAAGAAAAGTAATGAGTTCCTTTTTCATATGAACTAGGAATTGAACGAGTTCCTTTTGACATTAAATGAACGAATTCCTATTTATACTAAAGGAACGAGGAATTGAACGGATTCCTATAAAAAAGGAATTTTAACAACACTAGTTATTATAACCATAGCAGTATAACCTATAGTGTCCGACCACTCTCCCTGGAGTTCTTATATTTAACTGGTTACCCCTTGACCATCTTACATTCTATTTATTATTCATACAATATTTTATATAGTTAGGTGAATATCGTAAAAATTATTATTATTATAAATAAAAAAATGTTGTACAAAATATAAATATTGGAATTAGTTTGGTTGATATAAATGTATCGTAAACATATAAAATAATGTACAATAATACATGGAGAGTTCATTAGAGTGGAACGAGAGACTGTTTAAATGACATCAGCTTCTAGATTCTGGATTATACGTTAAATACTAAATAGTCATTAGGCTCAGGGCTAGACATTATTTTACTATATTATCTTAGCAGGCATTGAAATAACGTCCCAATCGTAAGTCAATTATTTTTTGATTAAATATAAAAATAAAAGTTATGATTAATTTAGAATATACATTTTTTGATTAATATTAGTTTTTATATGAATGTCGATAAAAAAAAATTTGCTCAAAAAATTGTTGAAAAACATGTAATACAACCTCGTAAGAAGTTGTTTTTATCTAGTAGCTACTAAACAAATTTACAGTTATATTGTATGAGCGTTTTTAGTATGAATTTTGATAAAATTTGTAAAAATCACGAACATTTGCAAATTATTTTGAGATAAGTTCATACAAAATTCTTTGTTTATATCAATGATTTGGAAATTTTATACAATTTTCTTCACGTGACATTATATTCAGCATTCTTTACTGTATTCTTCTTTATAACTTTGTGTAATTTAATCAAAAAAAAAATAATATATATAACGGAAAGTCAAATTAAATTTTTATGAGCGTTTGAAGTTCTAATTTTTACATCAATAGATTTCTATACTCAAATTCTCATGGAGCGATTTTTTTATTTTGTTGTAATTCAAAAGCGAATAATTGTAGATAATTGAAGTGTACACAATATTTTATGTTTATTTTATAATTTTCATACTTGATAATGTTATCAATATTCTATAGGTCAAACACTTTGAAAATATAATACAGATGCTTCACACATTGCTCACAGTCCGTAATAATAACTGTACACAAATAAATTGTATCTATAAGCTATATGTTATCAATTTTATCATAATTCTTCACTTGACGCTTTCAGTGTGAGATTTCCTAACATGTTTTCTACTATAAAAATAAAAAAAAATATATATAAATAAATAACAAAATCCAGAAACTATTGTATTAGATCAATACATTCATCGCTCTGATCAGATTCTAAAATATATTGATTTATGTTATACGCAATTAAAATAAATTGTTTTCATTATTTTAAGTTTGTATGTTTACTTACCACCTCCAAGGCAGTAAATTCATATTAACTATTATTGCAGAAAAGAATGCATTTTGACATTCTTAAGATTACAATATTTAATAATGCTAACAAACTAAGCTATCATAAGATATTTGTTTTAGAATTAAATTTATTACAGAAATGTGAAATAGTTTTTTATTTATGAATATGATTGTTAATTTGGACGTGGATAGTTGTACTATCATTGTCTATCAATGGCCCATATTTCAATGAAGGCCTTTGATTTAAAAACCATTGTGTGGCGCTCATAAGTAATTGATGCATCCATAAAAATATATTTACTTTTTATAATTTATAATTAAAATGTCACGTAGGTCTACAGATTTCTCCTTGTGCATAATATATATGTAACCAACTTATTTTATGTTGAGCAATTTCCAAACCCAATGACACAAATGTCACATATACCTAATTTATTTATTCAAATCGACTAACCTATTATTCCCAATAAGTACGTCATAATTATCAATTTTTGAATAAAGTTGATGTTCATTGTGTGTATAGCTATAAAACTACCAATTGTCCATAACAAAACAATAGATACATACATTTATAAGTAATATAACTAAAAAGTAAAATTTTAATATTTGAATCAATTTAGCATTCTACTGTGTACAGATTATATGGTATTTTAAATAATGTATGAATTTATCAGTCGATCAATTTTTAATTTTTGTTTAACACGTTCACGGACACCTCACTTTTTGATATAATTTATGTATCTACCTCAGAAATGCACTTTTTTATTACTGCTATAGCAGTATTGACCTGCTGCATATTTTTTTTATAGTAATTGGTCATTACTGTTATAACAGTAACAGTATAAAATAAATTCAAAACCATATAATAATAACCGAACTTGAGTTTTATTTTAAAAATCAATATCAAACTTAAAAAGTATAAAAAGAAAAAAAATGTTATTAAATGATTTAAACTTGATTCATGATACACATTAATTTAAAACATAATATTATTAAATATAAAATAAATAAATAAATAATAATATCATAAGTGAATTTAAACAAATATTTATTTCTCATTGATTATGATTGTGCCATTCTTCAAAACATTTCCCAGGACAAAGAGGTTTAGCACAGACTTTACATTGAAATTATGTTTGTTTTCGTATTTTAGTTTTGTAACACTGAATGCAATTTTTAAAGTATGTTTGTCTTTTATAATTTTTTGGTACTGGAATTTTTTCTGCATAGTGATTGTTTTCAGGTGCTTAAATTTTCGTTTTTTTTTAAATTTTAAACAGATCTGTTACTGTAGTTTGCATTGGAAGTCCTATTAAATTTTTAATTAGCTGATCACGAAATTGCTTAAAGCTTAAATTTGTGTTAAAATGTTTTTTTGTAAATAAAATATGAATTCCATGTAGTAATGTCTAACATATGGTACAATACTTTCTTATACCATCTAGCCGATTTTCTTGGAGATGAGTAATAGCTGACCATTTGATCACTGCGGTTAATGCCACTCATGCAGTTGTTATAGTCCACTATTTCTGCTGGTTTATTTTTGAGTATGCCGTATTTGTTTTTTGAAGGTATAATTTTTAGTAGTTAAACATAAAACATCGCGTTTATCTTTCCATTTGGATACGTAAACATTTTTGTTGCGTCTCCAAATATGATCAGCACGTTTTAATTTTTTAGTGGTTACTTCCTTTGGGTTTCCTCTGCGATTGGACCTTAGAGTACCAGTTGTATGAGTTTTTTTTCTAATAGAATATTTTATAAAGTGACACTATTATAAAAATTGTCCATGTAAAGGCTGTGCCCTTTATTTAAAAACGGTTTCATAAGGGTTAAGACGATATTGTCAACTTTTGATACTCCCTCCTCAACTGTTGACGATGTTTGTTTGCCTTTGTACATATCGACATTCAAAACGTAACCATCATGAGTACATAGTTCGTAGAATTTTATACCATATTTAGCCTTTTTTCCTTTTATATATTGTCGCCATACTAATCTACCTCGATGTAATAACAGTGACTCGTCCAATGATAGATTTTCATCGGGAAAATATGACTTTTGAAAGTTTTGAATTAACATGTCAAATACTGGATAAAGTTTTTTCATGGGGCCTACTAATGGATTTATATCATTTGTATATTCTACACTAAAACATCTAGATAATTTCTCAAATCTCCGTCCTGGCTTAATGTGACTAGCAATAGGATGATAATATAATGGGTTATTAGAGAACATATCTCTAACAACCGAAAATTGTATGGAACCTCCAAGCAAACCCACTGCCAAAAAATGTTGTACATCTTCAGAGGTTGTTCGCTTAGAATGTGTATTTCTACTTCCTTTATTGTGAGGACGACATTGGAGACTCATATTTTCACCATATTTATTAATAGAAGATACAAATATTTCAGTTATTTCGTCGGTCCAAATTTGTTTAAAAATTTCAATTGGATTATTACGAGCACTTTCATTAATTTCTAATTTTATTCCTATCGAATCACTATTAAAACCAAAGTCTGGAATGTCTAAATAACTGTTCACCCATAAATTACTATTATCAACAGGTTCATCATCGCTGCTATCACTTGAGCTTTCGGAAAACGATTCATCGGCTGATGGATCGTCTGCACTTGTTAATTCTAAGCTTTGTGATGGCCCAGCAAAATTAATATTAGTATTATTCTCACCTGGTCGATATTCCGGATCGGCATCAGAATCATACACATTCGATATATCTGATTCATCTTCAAAACTTTCATTTAAAAACTCTTCAATAGCTTTTTTAGAACTATTAGCCATTTTTAATTATAACACGGTAAATAATTAACACGAAAATAATGACGTACGCTTTGTCTGGCGTCCAAAATACGACTAAATTGTTATTCCGTAATCGTTTTCCGTCTAAACGTCAATAATAATATCATTGTATCATAATATCATATAATTACAAAGCAAACAACATCCATATCAACATAAAAACAAAAATTCCACCAGAAAGTATAAAAATAGAACATGTCATATTTGGAATAATATTATTGTGTGATAATGTTATGTGCCCAAATATATGAGTATACGTAATGGGTCAATCTTATTTCTAGTTTCGTATAATACCATTTAAAAACAGTACTGTATGAGCAGTAATGTCTGAATTCGTTGGTTTTGTATATAACTGTAATAGCAGTAGTGACCAATTACATAAAAATTGAAAAAAATTGAAATTACTGCTATAGCAGTAACTATCCGTGAACGTGTTAATATTGAATATAAATAACAACTTATTAATATATTTTATTAATAGCATAATACTCAATCAAAAATAATAATCAAATATTAAATAATAGCAATATCCTAACAAATTTAAGGTTAGTATGGAGTTTACTAGTTTACATAAACTATGCTAAACTGATTTTGGACGATTTTGTTATAATTATGTTGTCTATATATATAATAAATTATATGATTGTATTTATAATATAATACCATTAAACGAATAACTTTTAATATTGTTAGGAAGACGTCTGGAAGGAGTTTATAATACATTGTTTGATTATAAATGAACAATATTGATGAAATTGGTAGTTGGTACACACAACAATTGAATAGTGTCATGGCCGATTGCAGAATGTTTGTCAAAAATAAAAACTATTTGAACCACAGTTCTGTTAATAAGAGACAAATAAAATTGCTGTTTATAACATAAACAAGTCAAAATAATAAGCTATTTTTTGAAATTTACTAAGTAAAATCTTCTATTGTAAACATTTATATAATAGGTAAATGTATTCATTTATTTGACTTTTAATGTAATTTTATATAATATCTTAGGGAATTTTTTTTTTTTTTTTGAGAATAAATTGAGAGAACAATTACATGTTAATTATTTATTATTATTATGTTTTGGTATTTTTCAGCAAATGAATAATTTAATTTTACTTACCTATCACAAAATGGTAGGCAAGTGGGTATCGCTCTGCTGTACATTAGGTTACAAGTGGATCACTGTAATGAATGGTATTAAATTTGAATTCAATGATATAATATCATCGTATAAGAAAAACGTTTTTGAACAAAGACGGTCAGTAAATTATATTACTATAAGTATATTTGATGATATTATTGTGAATAGAATAATTTATATACTATAACCTATTTAAGTGGAATCTTGTTTTAAATTTTCAATCCTTAGCTATAAAAGTTGAACATTTTATAAATTGTTAATTACAAAATAATTATTAAATTTTAAATTTGATAAATATTGTCAAAATTTAAACTTTAAATGTATATAAAAACATTTGTGCTTATTTTTTGATAATGAATTCCAAATTAAATTCTGCAAACAATTTTAAAATGTATGTTAATATTACTTTAGATTCAAAGAAATATCCTAATCCAATAGGTTTAATAAATAGACTCGAGGAAAAATGCCAAGAACTACCTAAATGAAAATAATTATTCTGATTTTATAAATGGTTTTAAATTTTCAGACTAATACAATACATTATATTCTTTATTTTTATTATGAAAAACACAGAAAAAGTGGACAGTTACAAAAAGAAAACTCTAAAATAATTTATAAATAAAATAAAATAATATTATTGAATTATCCAGAGAAAACTTTTTTTGAATTAATAAATAAGATAATGAAAAATATAATGTGTAAGTATTATTCTGTACTAATTTTAATAGTGTTGCATTATAATAATACAATCAATAGTTGTTATTTATGAAGAATAGTTACAACTTTCATTAGGTACTATAAATTAGGTAATGATTTTAAATAGCATTTGAATGATATTTCACTAGACACCAGTACACCACTTATTCTTATAACGAAGGTAAATAAATATATTGTTGCATTATTAAAATACAATCAATAGTTATTATTAAAAAATGTAATTTATAGAATTTTTTTCTAGTTATAAACTGTATCTCGTACATAGTCTAGGTTTGTTCCATTGGATGTTGAAAAATCTGTTTAACTGATCATAGCTGAAAAAAACTCAAAACTCAGAATATGATTAGCAAAAATAAACATTATAATATTGTACAATAAAATAAATTTTTTCAGATGAATATCTTTATCCTTGTGTTACATAATAATATTACATTAAAAAAAAAAAAAATAAAATGGAGAGCCTTAAACTATTTAAGAAATATAGATCTTTACATATCGAATTATTGGAAATTACACATTTAGATTTAAATACAAAATTAAATAGGTACCTAATAAATTGGATTCATTCAAGATTACACCTAACAAAAATAAGAAAATATTAATTTTATAGATCTAATAATGTTGAATTATTAAATTTAATACTTTTATTACATCTTTTTTGAAAATTGTTTTTGTAAACTTTTTGTGCTAATTATGAAAAGTAGTGGTTTGTGACATTATTTTGATAAATTATGAAAATGGTTGCGGTTTGTGATCTTTTTGTATTTAAATTTATTTTGTAATTCAATAACGAAAATAACATTTTGTGATCTTTTTGAGTTAATTATGGAAAAGTAGAAGTTTGTGATATTTTTGTGTTTTATTGATTTTACTAATGATTTTTTGTTTAAAATTAATTTTCTGATCTTTTTGTGTAATGTGTACTGGATTGTCCCATATACTACTATTAAACTCTATATATAAAAATGAATGTATGTCTGTGTGTCCTTTGGTTGCCATTGTTACCATGGGTATTGAAGTTATTGTAATAATAATTATTAGTTGCCGGGCAACGAAGTGCACGGGATCATTTGGTAAAGAGATAGATTGGACTTCTGGGCAGAAGATAGGCTGATTTAAAAAGGGAGAGGATCAGCCTCAGGAGATGTTCAAACAGGGATTTTGAGATTTCCGATGAAAATTTTTGTTTATAAATGGTTTCCATGTGTGTCAAAGCTATGATAATAATAATAATTATTGGTTGCCATTGGTTTAAAATTGCTATTATGGTAACCGTTATATTATAAAATAAAACATATAGGTAATTCATATAGAGCTGACATTTTTAATGGGCAACGAAGTGCACGGGATTATATCTAATGATTTTTATCAATATATAAAAGGTGGGCAAGTGGGTGTCGCTCTGATGTACAGTAGCTTACAATCTGTTCACTGTAATGGATAGTGTTCAATTTGAATTCAATGGTATAATATCATTGTATAAGAAAAATGATTCTGAGCGAAGACGGTCAATAAATTATATTACTAAGTATAATATACAGATGATAATAATATTATTATTGTGAAAAAAGTAATTTATATATAATCTATTTAGGTGGAACCTTGTTTTAAATTTTCAATCCTTAGCTACACAAATTGAGCATTTTATAAAGGTTTACTACAAAATAATTAATTAATTTTAAATTTGATGAATTTTGTCAAAAATCGAACTTTAAATGCTTATGAAAATACTTAATAATATCATAGGCTTATTGACCATCTTCGCTCAGAATCGTTTTTCTTATACAATGATATTATATTATTGAATTAAAATTTAACACCATCCATTACAGTGACCACTTGTAACTTACTGTACAGCAGAGTGACACCCACTTGCCCACCTTTTTATATCTTGAAAGAAATCATTTATTTTTATTTCTATTATTAATAGTAATATGGGACACTGAAGTACACATTACACAAAAAGATCAGAAAATTTATTTTAAACACAATAACATCACAAAGCACTAACTTTTTCATAATTGTAGGATAGGTTTGTTAGTCTAATTAGTCAGGTTTCTAATTATTTAACGATTTGCCATCTTCTATGGATTTTGAATGAATTATACTTAATCTTTCATCCATAGGTAATCCCTTCTCTGATTTTTCCTTTTCTTTTAGATAATGTTGTTCGAAGTCGTCCCATGGTTGTAACTCACCGGATCCAAATAGCCCATACAACACAGATGATGATGTCATTACTATCATCATAATCCAAAATACAAGCCGCCACTCTAAAACCGTTCTCTAAAAAAAAAAAAATTGAATACATAATTCGGCACTTAGTTACATAAAACATTTGGGTATAATCAATACTATAATATTAATGTTGTATGTTACTCATGCGATATTTTGTAATGTTAGTGGTTTTGTAGGGGTACAATAACATTCTAATACTATTTATTTTACTACACCATTAAATTTGTTGTATTTAAAAATCATAATTTTTAAAAACTAAATATACTTTCTATTTAATAATCACGTTTAAAATATAATAAAGTGTATCTATTGGTAGGTGGATTGAATTCAAATTCATGGTCTCAAAGAGAACATTTCGTTCAACATTAAACTTATCACGCAACCATCACGTAACCTTTCGTTTCATACCGATTAGAACAATAATCTGAAATAAATTACGAATCAATTTTTTTAGTTTTATGTCAAACCGAACATAAAACTTTTTGGTTTGAAATATTTGACGTGTTGGATTTTTTTTTGAGCTTCAGAATAATTTTATAATTTCAAACTCATTGATTTATAATAGTTCGATTCACTTTTTTTTTTTTACTTTTCTTTTGACTTATGAACTTGAACCAAACACCAAAAGTTTTGTTTGATTTTATGACAGTTCGACGCACCTCTAGTATATATTTATATAACTTAATAAAACAACTGGGACATAAACACTCGACGAGGTTCATCAAAAATGTGTGTACAGTTTGGTCCAAATAGTAAACAAAAACAGTCTCCAAAACCCATCCTAACGTACATAGAGAGAACGAAGAACTCATACTTGGCAAAATTATTGTAAGTAGTAAACTTCAACAAATATAGTATATTGTTAGTAGTTATTCACTGAATAGGAGCAGCCGACAATTTCATGACTCCTAATTTGGCCCTTCCAAAATATTGATTTGTGACCCCTAGTCAATATACTATAAACTTACATTTGGTGTGAGAATTCCAGCGATGTATGGAGTAGCCATTCCTGATAAACAACCAATACCGTTGACTAATGCCATTATAGTAGAAGAATAATTGGGTGACAAGTCGAGTGAATTGACACGGATGCTAGGATAACAGAATCCCATTAGTGCCATACCCAAAGTAAAACATAGAGTTGCTATCATTTTGTCACATCCGACAAACGAAGCACACATTACACCAATACCAGGCCCGACATTTCCTGAAATCGTAATATTATTTGTCAGTTACCAGCATTTTTAAGAGTGATGTTTTCACAATAAACATCACCTATAATGGCGAAAATTTTTCTGACCGCAGTGACACTCATTATTCGCTTGCTTATCAGCCAGTCAGCCAAAATGCTAGCTAAAATCGACGTAACCCATTGGGCGATGAATGGGAAGGACGATAATAAACCGTTCTATAAAGGAAAGCGTTTTTAATGTCTACATATTTGTACACTGTAAACTATCAGAATCTCAAATTATGACTAGACTTACTTCACTAATGGAAAAATGTAAGACGTCACTCATATATTTAGGGAGATCGCTGATAATCGTAAAAGCACCCCAGTCATGTCCTACTTCAATAAAAATCAGTGCCCATATTTGCCATGACGTTAATATGGACTTCCATGGCGTAGGGGGCAAATCCTGTTATAACCAATCCAAATATTAAATTATGATTTTTTTTGTCACTTACTGATGGAAAATATCCTTTGGTTTCGATGACCGTTCATTATGAATTCTCACGTACCTTTTTTCTCTCTAGGCTTCCGATTGACTGTTTTAAATAGTCACGCTCCATGTCTGATATGAACGGATGGGATTTTGGGTCGTTGTAAACGAACATGCACCAGAGCACAAACCAAATCAACGAGGTAATGCCGAAAAAGTAAAAGACGTTCGGCCAACCGCCGGGTATGTATTGTATGATGAAACCACTCAAGAAGTTTGAGAAAATATTACCTATTTGCGCTCCTGTTGAAAACATAAAGGTAACATTATTATTATCATAATATGTTATAAATATGTATTGTGAATACCTACATCATAAATAGTTCACGATTACTGGTCTACAAACATGTTATTTATATTTATAAATATTAGACGTACATAAACTATAAGTTTAAGATTCTGAGCCGAATTTTTTTTTTTTTTATATTCTTCTATCTACATGATAAACAGTCGAAATATAATGCTTTTCAAACCCATTTTCAAACTAAGTATCTTTCCTGGCGGATCTAGTTAGTGCATTAGAGAGGTCAAATTATCAATATTTTTTAAAAACGTCGAGAAAAAGAAAAAAAATTAACCATATATATTTGACATTTTCAATAATTTTATATGTTATCATTTTTTATACATAATAGGTACAACTTTCAAAATATTTTGCTGTTTTTACACATTTTCATTTTCAATTTTTTTTTTTCTTATAAATTCCAATAAAAATTTGTTGTTGGACCAAAAAGCTTGAACATTTATTACAAGGTCCATCATAAGTTGTTATTTTAGCAGTTTAAAAAATACATTTATGATACGTAGTCACAGTTATTTTTTATAAGAATAATTTAAAGTTCAAATTTGGACAAGATATATTAGAATCTCGAAAATTTGCAAATTATTTTGTGAGGTTAATTAAAAATGTATAATATGCTAATTTTTATATCTAAGAATTGTATATAATATACTATATATATATATATATATATATCTAAGAATTGAAAATATAGAATATGGTTTCTCTTAAGCAGTTCATACTGTATCAAAAAATTTAAAATGTACAGTTTTTTTATGTAGATATTTGAGTTCAAATTTTGACGAAATTAGATATTAAACAAACGATTATGTTACGATTACATTATAAAAATCTAATCCTAGTAAGAAATTTGGGACTGGTTTCACTTCAATAATATATTTTAACTTATTATCGAATGACATTCCGCGGCACACCTATGGATGCCTCGTGGCACACCAAAACGCCGGTTAGGAAACGCGGGTTTTACAGAACATCTTAGCTCAGAATTGTATTTAATATATAATGATTTTATATCATTAAATTCTAACCAAACATACCCATTACAGTAACCATTTAAGACACTTTCTGTACGCTAAAGTAGATCCATCTTTCTTACAATATAATATAACTATCTGATCCCATGCACTTTGTTCCCGTTTCCGTTAAATGTACCAACTCTAAACTGATGTTCAAAACTTATCTTAACTTTTCGTTGCCCGTAAAAAAATTTCTGATTGTTCAACTCTTTTTTGGTGTAACACACTGTGGAAGCAATATCTTTTCAAGTGTAAATTGTATTATATTTTAATATATAGACATCTCCACCGGCGTTGTCCATGACAATCGTCACAGTTATTATGAGGTATGCAATCTACCTGTGGTGGATCACGGATCCCGTGCTGTTTGTACGTAAGTATATAATTTAACTCTAAAGTATCAAAGTTATACCAAGTTGGTCGTTTTTACTTAATTCAACCTACGGTGGATTAATATAATCAATTAATACAAAATCCTAACATAACCTAACCGTACTAAAATCCAATGAATAAAAAAAAACAAACATTCGTATGTGTAGATAAAGAAGAAAAATAAAAAGGATTAACAAAAAAAAATAAACACTGGAAAAACAATGGAAAAATTTGGTCCACTGAAACCGTGGTTCGAACTTGAGACATTCTGTACTAAAATACATGGAAGTATCATTGCGCCAACATGCTTATTGAATTAATAATAATTGTTATTATTAAAACCAATAGCAACCATTTACAAACAAAAATTTTCATCGTAAATTTCATAATCCTTATTTGAGAACTTCCCCGGGTTGGAATTTACCCTTTTTAAATTAGCTTATTATATCTTCTTCCCAGAGGTCTAATCTATCTCTGTGCCAAATTTCATCCCAATCGGTCCGGCCGTTTAGGATTGCATAAAGGACACACACGACACACATACACAAATATTAATTTTTATATAGGTATATAGATTGACAACAAATAATAATACAACACATGCCTGATTAACCAATAACAACTAATATATAATATAATACACTATAATAATTTTTATCTGCAACAATAAACCAAGTTTTTTATTATTTAGTTTATTTTTTTTCTAAACAGATGGCGTCACTATTGTATTTTCGACATCCAGATTTCCTACTTTTTCTAAAATTGTCTTTCATATTATGAACCATTTCCTGATAATTACGAACACGACAAAAAAAAAAATAGCGAAATTGGTCCAGCCGTTCACCCTTGCAGATTCCATGACCAAAAAGGATCCATTTTTATATATTTATATTATAAGTATTATATATATATTATATTATATACATAAATATATATATGTTTGTTTATATATATTATATATGCATAAATATATGTGTAATGTATATATGTATATAATATTATATTACCTGCAAACACTACTGTAGACAGTTTTCCCTTTTCTTCAGGCGGGGCCCACTGTGCCAGGAGCGTATAGAGAGCCGGGTAAGTAGTTCCCTTTATAATAAAAAATTTTAAGTTAAACGCAAGTTGTATTAAAATCGTATGGAGTGTCAATCGCCATCTTTACCTCTCCGAGTCCTTCGACGAATCGAAGAATTGTCAGTGGCTTCGGACCCATGTTCGATACGTATGGAGTCATCAGCGTGAAGATTGCGGTGGATAGTATTCCTATTCCCATCGTGTGCTTGCCACCGAACCTCTGGGATAATACTCCACCGGGTAGGTGGGTGAGTATGTAACCATAGTAGAACGACGACAGGATCTCACCTTGCGTCTTCTCGTCCCAATCGAACCGATGTTGGAACTCGTCCTCCACTGTTTCTGTCCTGTTGGACTTTGGGTGACCCCGCGACGACGACTTTTGCATTGGACAGTAGTCGTGCCGAACGGATTTCACACCTCCATCCACCACTACCACGGGCTTGACCATTTGCGTGAGCGTAATGCCCAAGCAGGCCCGCATCACGTACGCCATTGTGACGCCCATCATCCCCATCACAGCCATCACCCACCTCTGAGACACGTGTCCTGTAGAGAATAAACGATTTTATCCGTCAGTATGACAATCTCGATACCAAAACATTTTTTTTTACAACCTTAATCGTGAGTTTTAAACGGAATATTACAAAATATATTAATAGATAAAATAATAGTTTGTGTCCCATGACACTCATATGACGTCCAACAATAAGGTCAACGAGTGATTGGGAGATGTGTATTTTATTATTATAGGTACCTACTGGATGTGCTATAATAAACGGAAGTATTCGGATCAGACGTTACTCGATGACGGAATACGGGTTTGATGTTCAAAAATGATTTTTGGTAGATTATTGTTTTTAATATTTTGTTTTTACTTTTATTTTTAATAAATTTAAACATAGCATAAGTGCAACAATAATAAATAACAGCATTTTAATCTTACCTATCTAGATGTTATATTTTATCTAAACAATATATATGTTCATTTTATAATATATGTCTATTATTATTAATATAAGAAATGCACAGAGATAAATATTGTAATACGGTTTGTAAGACAATTCTTAAAATGACACTGTATTTGAAGGGTTATAACCAAACGAAAAATACAACCTATGTGTCTAATGTTTAAGTACATTATTAAATTGCCGCAATGATGACATTACTGTAAATGCATTAATTAAAATGTTGGTTTAACGAGAGAAAAAATCAATCTAGGTGATTATGGGCATTATAAAATTGTTTATAGTATGAACAACGTTTACGACCCGGAAAACGTCCACTCGGGTTCTACAGATTAGTAAACCGAGTAGGTACCTATATCTAAATAAATATAACACGATTAAGACGATAAAAATAAATATGCATATAATAATATTTTAATTAATAATATGTTCCCGCGGATTATAACGAATCCGTTAACTACTGTGGTAGCTGTTGAACAAAACGCAATCTATTTCGTCTGAGCACTATTAACTCCTCGGATCAAGAAACAACATAATATTATTATTATGTGATTAGTGCCGAGTAAATGGGTGATTAAGACTTAATCATTTTATTGCAATCTAATAGACTTTAAATAGATTTTAATAGATTTTTTCGGTTCTGGTTCCGGTTCGGTTCTTAAAAATGAACATTCTTATTATGTTGCAAATAAAAAATGCAACCCGAATGTTTGCAAGTCAATCATTGTCGGTCATATAATGCGACTAATTTGAGTTAATAACACAAAATACCAGTTAATAAAAAAAAAATATTTCAATGAAAAATAACTATTTGTTTACATATCAAAACCCAATTTAAATAAAATGTTCAATTATTTCTTAGTAGCGATAAACATCTAAAAGAACAGGAAAACGTATCTTTTGTTAAAATGGGTTCCGGTTCTAATAGCATTGTAAAATATAGATTCCAACCAAGGTCCCAGCTCTTAGATTCTCTCCAGGAACTGGTTCTTTTGGTTCCGGATCCAGTCCCTGAATTTTTTTTAAAGAACATAGTTTTTGAAAGGTTTTAACAAAAGAAACATACTACCTATGTAATTATATATGTGTCTATAATGTTTATATACATTATTAAATTGCGTACAATATCGATAAAATTACTGTAAATGCATTAATTTATATTTATTTTATGTTATAAAATAAAACACAACATTTCATCATGCGATAGAAACTTAAACTTTTACTTACGTGAATTAAATTTCATAGTGGGAGGTAATTAATAGTTACTTTCGTTATACGTGAGAATTAGGACTTTAAACGGAATTTTTTGAAAATCGCCGCCGAGGCTAGAACGAAAAACGTCTACGAACCGGAAAACGTCCAAATAGGTTCTACGGAGTAGTATTTCGTATAAATAATACCATTAGAGTAAAATATGCAACACGTTTAAAACGATAAAAAAAAACAATAATAAGTATACGTATAATAATATATTAAATATTATAATGTTCTCGCGGAATATTACGAAATTTGTTGACTGCTGTAGTAGCAGTTAAACCAAATGCAACATCTTCAAACGCGAACTATTCTGTCCGACCACTGTTCACTCCTCGGATTAAAAACAACATGATAACGTGATATGTGATATATATATATATATGTTTATGTGATCTATGACGAGTGAGTGGGTGATTAAGACGTGCAATCCTTTTATTATAATCTGATAGACTTATCACAATATTTATCATTGGATTTTTGTTATTGTGATGAACGGTAGACCATTATGTTCTTGTTTGTGTATGAAATATATTTTAAGCATATGCCATATATAATATAATGTGTATGGTATTATTAATTATTGCGTTTATTGATTGTTTTCGAACTGTTGTACGAAACGAATAACATACGTCCTACAATCTTTAAACTAGTATTACCAGTGGCGTATATACAAATTATTTTCACTATGAGCCAATTTTGGCAATTTATCACTATTCAAGCATATCACGACTAACATAGCCATAACTACATATTTTAGAGAACTGGGTGGTTATAATTATGAAATATACAATACAAATAAAAATTGCACAATTTAATTTTATAATAAATATTAAGTATAATATTTTTAATGAAATTAATTCTTTAATTCTTTTTTAAAAAATATTGACAATTTCATATACATATATATATTTTAATGTTATCTAACTGTGAATTTAACATCAAAGTCACTAAAGCAAACCCTGGCAATCATTTCCTTGTTGATTCCTCAAAAATGATATTAATCAACCCGCTAAATTAGTCATGGTGAAAAACAGTAAATAGTGTAGATATACATGAAATGCTTTAATTGAATCTGCAATTTCACTATGGGCTCTAGCCTAGGGAGCCACCCCCCTATATACGCCACTGAGTATTACCTATGTCATATATATTATTAATTATAATATAATATGTGATCCGTGTTAGGCAATTTAACTGTACTTGGAGTAATCACCAAATACCCATGAGTATAAACTAGCCCCACACAGGATAGGGTTGGCCCGGCAAGTTGCGGATAGTAATAGTATAACAATCGGTGGACCACGACAATTTTGGGCCGTTCAAGTCACAAGAAGGGGCTGCTGACTAAAAATATGTTAAGAGTTAAAAGTTGAAGAAATGGAGACTATTGAAAAAAAAACTATGCATGGAATAAGAACGTACCCAAGAGCCACCGCCCACCAGTTTGTAAGGGGGACCCGTAAAGTACTGAAAAATCGATGGTCTGAATATGTCCAACCGGTCCTGGGCCAACACACAAACACTCGTACAATCCACGTCTATAAGATATATCACACATACACGTATGGGTTCAATTACTTTTGTTCACGTGTGTTTGTGTGTGCTCGTAAAGTTCCAATATTAATCAATAGATAAGTAAGTATGTATATTTATTATTTACTGTGAGTTATGACTGTTGGGAATATTACGACTTTTGGATTCTTGTCAAGGTCTTTGATTGTTTCTTATCACAAAGTCATTAGCCAATTACTACAGTTTTAAAGTTGGTGTTATACCATTTTTTTATAGGCAGTTCGTCTTATCATATTATTATGAGATTAACTATGCATAGTCGAAAGAATACAGACAAAGATTACAAACGTTAATTACTTACTTTCATATCAAGCAGGTCAGTCGACCTGCAAGCCAAACTTGAAAACAGAATGAATGCTATCCTAATCTGTAATGAAAGAGCAATTGCCGACCGCACAATATTTTTTATACTATGCTCAACTTTATGTGGTTATAAGTGGCATTTTGGCGTCCGGGGGCAATATATATACTATACAGATGTTTATTACAGAGTCTTTTTTTGGCCATTCTTAGATGACAATATCTTTTATGCATATGTCTTATATTATAATATATGTAAATTATTATGGAAAGTTGACCTATAACTATAATATCAAAAAATGTCATCTATTATATTTTTAATTTAAAATTACTTATATGAGACTGTACACTAGGTATACATAATATTATATTGATGTAATATTGTTAGCTTAAGATAACTATGAGCAAGTAGGCTAACGTTGCAACTATGTTATAACTTATAACTTATATGTATAACTTGAAAATATGAAACCATAAAAAAAAACAATACATCTGCATTGTGATGTGTAAAATATAAATATTTTCGATGTTAAACGTCTTGTATACTCAAGATAAAAATTAAAACCAGGGTCGTTACTTATTTATTTTTATATTTGTTCTTAGCTTGTGTACTATTCTACTATACTACCTATAGATACGCTTAAGTGAGTTGTAAATTTGTTTCAGATTACCATGAAGTAAAAAACGATAATACGTATTTTGGGTTAACGCTAATGATTTTTATCCATTATACCTATAATTTGTAACAGTTATGTCTCTGTGCTATCCATACCACCAATAGTGACGCCATAGTCTGGACATGACGTGTTTGAAATAAGTCGATTCTAAAATCGTAGTTAATGAAAATTATAATCAAATTCGTGCTAAATGCTATAAGTGTTTGTGAATGCTTAATGTCAACTATTTAAATAAGAATACATGAGCGTGTATTTCGTTACAGGGATTAACGTATGAATAGTATTATAAAACACGTGTTTTATGATGCATAATGACATCTTAATAAACTTATAATCACCGTCATTTCGTTTTCATAACGCGATAATTTCCAATTTTTATTTTATAGGTTGATTTTGGTAAACAAACTGTTTTATATTGTAATAAAAAGCAGTTATATTGTTTATATTGTTTTAAATATATTGCATCTTATAACTTTTAAGTCAAACTCTCCTTCCAAAATGTTGTTATACTCACAGTCATGTAGGTATAAAATTATTGTAGATACAAAAAAATTATATGTTTTTTTTTTATTGTATATAGGTAGGTACTTGCCCCTACGCCAGTACCTACCCTTAGTGACTATATTGGCCCAGCATGTATAAACAATACAATTATTATAAAAAAAGGTGGGCCAATGGGTATCGCTCTGCTATACAGAAGGTGACAAGTGGGTCACTGTAATGGATGGTGTTAAATTTAAATTCAATGATATAATATCATTGTATAAGAAAAACGATTCTGAGCGAAAACGGTCAGTCAGTCTATGCAGTGGAGTATCCAGGGGGGAGGGGTCAATGAAAATTGTTAAATTATAACAGCGTTATCACTAATCAATCATTTTCAGATAAAATTCAACAAAAATAAATTAAAACCCCTACCGAAAAAAATTCTGGATATGCTACAGAGTTTATACTCTATATGATATTACTAAGTATATTTGATGATATTATAGTGAATAAAGAAATTTATATAGCTATTTACGTGGAACCTTGTTTTAAATGTTCAATCCTTAGGTATAAAAGTTGAACATTTTATAAAATTTTAACTTTTAACTAATTTTAAATTTGATAAATTTTGTCAAAATTCGATCATTAAATGCTTATAAAAAAAAATGTGCCTATGTAATTTCAATATTTTTCAACTGCTATTGTAACAATATATCAGGAACCTTGCATTAAATTTTCAAGCTTTTTTAAATAACAAATAAAACTTTATTAATACTTATAGAAAAAAAAAATTGAAAACTGACAATGTCCGTAAACAGCTTAGAGAGAGTTAAAATATTTTCAAAATTGTATGGTGTATAGCAAATAAAAATATAAACATTCAGTAAAATTTTCATGTATCTACAGCTATTTGTTTTTGAATAAAAATAAAACAACAAAACCACTACATGAGAAATGGACGGAATATCCAATATTGTAAAAATATGAACTTCATAGGTTCATAAAAATGTAATTTGATTTGCTTGTAGACATTTTTTTTTTGGTAAATATAGATTAGCTTATGAGGAATCTTGTATTACATTTTAAAATCTCAGATTTAAAAAGAAAAAATTTTATGAATTCTCAACTCAAAATAGTTTGCTAATTTTCATGATTTTTCCGTGTTTTGTCAAGATTTGAACTTTAAATGCTTATAAAAAAATACTGTGACTAAGGATTTTTAATATTTTTCAAAAGTCATTGTAACAATATAGTAGGAGCCTTGTACTAAATTTTCAAGCTTTTTTACCCAACAAATAATGTTTAATTGACATTCATAGAAAAAAAAAATAATAAAATTGAAAACTGAAAATGTCCTAAAGAGTTCAAAACAACTCAAAATGTTTTGATAATTTTTTCATGTATATAAAATGCAAATATAAACAACCAGTGAAAATGTCATGTATCTACGGTCATTTGTTTTAAAGTTACACCAAAAACCAAAGTCGATTTTGTGAAAAACTGTTTTAGCGTAAATATTCCCGTTTTTAATTAATTTTTATGTTTTTTTTTTATTTTTTATTTTTGGGTCTTTCATTACGGTTTGGGGCAGTAAAACTGCTTCGATTTTCTTCAACAGTATCTTGTTCGATAGGAAAGTAAATCTAGTTCGTGCATTCGGGAGGTCAAATTTTAAAATTCCCAATAGTTTTCACAAGAGCCGGGAAAAACAACATAAAAATCAAGGAAAAACTTGGTTTTTGGTGCAACTCTTAAACAAATGACCGTAGGTACGTGAAATGTTGACTGAATGTTTATATTAGCATTTTCTATACACGATAACATTTGCAAAATGTTTTGATTTATTTTGAACTGTTTAGGCACATTTTCATTTTCCATTTTTTTTTAGTTTTTTTCTAAAAATATCAATAAAATGTTATTTGTTGGTTAAAAAAGCTTGAAAATTTAATAGAACACTCCTAGTTTATTGTTTCATATGTAGATGAAAAATATTTAAAATCCTTAGTCACAGTTTTTTTTTATAAGCATTTAAAGTTCAAAAATTGACAAAAAATGGAAAAATATTTAAACGAAATACTTGTTATTCAAAAAATATTATCCATCGAAACTTGAAACAATCCACTGTTACTTTACTTAAATCATATTTTCAATAGGTGCTCAATGAAATTTTCCAAAGATTTATTAATTTAGACTTTTATTATTCTGTTTATATTTATTAATATCAACTACCTATTTAAAACATAACTAATAGATACGTATATAGGAGAATAATCAACATTTGTACAAAAAGTACTTCAGGTTAAGTACCTAAAATAAAAATGTAAAATACGCAACATGGCTACTAAAAAATATGTTTACTCATAACCAATTTATTATTTTATGGGTATTTTAAAAAAAGTAATTAGGTTACAAATGTAAATCAACCCATCTGGTGAAATTTGTTGTGATTTATGTATTGATAAAATAAATGGGACTTAGATAAACGTTATTACTCGATGTTCAAATATTTATTGGTAGGTATCATGTTATTATGATATCGACCGGGCTAGCTTAAAAAACCGAAAAATACAATCATGGATTTTTAATTAGCGAAACTCGATTTACAATTATTTGCAATTGTTTTGGTATATATTTTCGAGTATAATGGAGTCCTATCTAGTTAAACAAATTAAAAATCATAAAAAGTAGGTAGGTATAATGTTTAATGTGAAATAAAAAAATATGGGTGCAACAAATTCAAACAAGTGTCCAACAATATCCAACTATTATATTTGAACATTTTTAAAAGGTTTTGGAACGGTTATAATAAAAATGTTATTGTAGAGGAGAAGTTGACAGTTCACAATTATGTAGTGTGGGACAGTTTAAAAAAGCATGTTCCGTAAATACCAACAAGCGTCCGGCAATGTCAAACTCTATTAGAACATTGGTCAAAGCTTTTTGAAAAGTTCTGATAACATTGCAATGCTTCACGTGAATTAATTTTCATTTATCACATATATTATTATCTTACATTATATTAAATAAATATATATTTATATAAATTAATAAAAAAAAACTCTGCGGGCAGAATTCAAGACACCAGATGGTTTGCTACAAGCAAATTTCAACTAAATTAAGTGTTCGGTAGAATATTGCTATCTGGAACCGTAACTAGAACAAAAAAAACTCGAGTTCTTATTTATATTTTTTTATTTTGTCATAGTATGTATTGTAAAAACCTCACATTAAAGTGTAATAATTATTGTCTTTAGAATAATAGAAAGCGAATATACGCACTACCAATATTAAGTTTTTTAATTACAGCACAGTTTGTTCGTATAGGTTCTGGGAACTTCTGGATGACTGGCAGGTTAATAATATTTTCCGTCACGTAAATCCAATTTTTGTTTCTTAGGCAACAAGCCAAAGCTGAGATAAATAGCAGCACCGTAGACATGACAATAACTGAAATGAACCAGCCAGGAAATTCGGAAGGATCGCCAGGATGAGGCAACGTTATCTTGATCACAGTGAAATCCAAAGAATTGCCCAATGTGACGGAGATCACTTGAACCTCACTGATGGACATATTCGACTCACACACCAAACTGTCTTGTATCACCGACACGAATATGCAAACTGAAGATGGTGAATAAACGGCCCGAAAGATAAAATTATCTAGATAATTTATCTAGATACGTTTTCGTATATTTTATCTCATCTAGATAATTTTTAAATGATTAATCTATTATCTTATCTAGATAATAAAAACGATATTTTATTAAATTATCTAGATAATTATTTACTCTATTGTCTATTTTTTTTTACCTCCAAATTATATTTGTGTTAAAAATTATCATTTTTTTTTATTGGTTCCAAAGTTATAGTAGATACTTGATTTTAAATTGGGATTTGTGAGTTAAATTAAACGCAACAACTAATATAAAACACAGTATTGTAGTATTTCAAAATTGTAAATTCTTTTAAGTAGTTTATATTTACAAATATAAATTTATAAATAACAGTTAATGAAGTGAGACAATAAAGTCTGTGAAGTGTATCAATAAAAGTAAATTGTAGTCCTTTCTGTTCACATTTTTATGTAACTAAATGTACCATAGTCCCAAACTGTTGACTGTATATGTAAAATAAAATATCAATGTAAATTTATTATATTTTTGTTTTATAATTAGCTATCAGCTAAAGTTTTTTTATATAAATTATTTAAATAATTTTTTCTTGAAATTATCTATTATCTAGATTATTTTGTTTGAATTAATCTATTATCTCATCTAGATAATTATATTGAAAAATATCTATTATCTTATCTAGATAATTATTTGATTATCTATGGCTAACACTGACATTATGTAATGCAGATTGATGAATAAATCATCGTTAAATAATATTGTAGTACAATTATAGTATACCTCTGCGTTATAACGTAAGTACAGTATTGGACATTGGTATATCAATAGTAATAATAATAACAATAACGGTGTTCAGAAAAATAAGCGGGCCCGAAATCCAGCCGATGCTGTAAGTCGATTAATAACAATATTATGTCGTAGTAGCTGGCTACTAATAAACAATGTTTGTTTTAAATTATCGGCGACGGCCTAAGACTAAATTCGGAATCGGCTCACTTTCAATATTTATTCTGACTATACCTACACGCGAACAATTATCCTGTTAAAATGGCTGAATCGTACAATACCGAAACCCAAGAAATCGAGAAAACCGTAGGAGACGTCATTAAAAATATCATCAATAACATCGAGTATGAGATAATGGAGACACAACTTGGCGTATTCGACCACTTCTTGGAAGAACCTACGGTTGAAGATTTGGCGGGCCTGTTGTATTACGCGATGCAGTTAGCGGCCGGCGACTCGTCGGAAACCATTCAACTGGACGACGATTCCAGTACTGGACCGGTTGAACGGAACGAAGACGACGTGGACGCCGTGCCAGCGATGCAGGCGCATGTGGAAGCGCCTAGTGACGAGGCGGAGTTCGACACACCGGCCAGGGGAGCAGAGGTCAGGAACCGCTTTGGAGACTTGATCGGCTGGCTGGACCCGGGGGCAACGCTAGCAAAACGCGCAGCTCCGGGCAGACGGACGGCGGCGACGATCGCGTCCGCTGCGTGGAGAGGTATTACCAAGGCCGCACGCGTTTTCTGCTGTTGTTCCCCGAAGTGAAACCGTCCGAGAGTTTCCCCCCTGGCCGAGGGCACCGCTGCGAAAGCGAGGCGATAACGTGGGGGTCGAGGTTTAGGTACGTGACAGTGCACTTTTGGGGTGATCGGGCGGTAAGTCGCCGATACACGTTCATCCGGCCGGCACCGGCGGTAGCGAGGCGGGATCGCGGACGTCGCGCGCTCGAGGTCGCCGACACGCGAGACCCTCTGAAGGCGAGGCGGGCGCCCGGCTGCTTCGGTCCGAGAGCGACGATGACACGACAACGGAGGCTGGCGGTACCGGCGTGGACATCGACGCCGTTCCGACGGTACCAGTGAGACGACTGTTGCAGTTCGGCACGAAGACGACTCGTGGCGGCGGCGACGGCCGACACCATCAGAGCGGGTGAGTGACGGATGACTATATAATTTACAGGGTGGCCAGGACGTCAGCAGCACCGGACTCGAGGAAACGAAACGCTTCAGAGTTCGTCAGTGATGCGCGACTCCACGGCGGGACGCCAGGGCGAAAACCACGGCCAGTATCAGGACAGCAGCGCGTTGCGATGCTGTCCGCAGATTCTCTCCCTTTTTCGCCCAGTGGTCTGATCCTGTCGTCTGATATTATAGTCTTCGTCGCTCGGTCCGAGCTTTCGTCACCGTCGTCGCCGTCACAACAGTCGTCTTCAGCGCCTGCAGTATGCCGTCAAGCGCACTACATCGCGCACCAGCCGCTCGTCGCTGTCGTCATCGCTCTCGCAGCCGTAGTGGCCGGGCTTCGCCTGCTTCCACGGTCGTCTTCGCGTCCAGAGCAAACGCGCCCGCGACTCTCGTCCGCCCCGCATGACCGGCCGTGAGAACTGTGTAAAGGTGACCAGTGGCCATCATTATCTGCATCACCACCCACTCGCCATCACGTACCCCCCACATCGCCTCGTCTTGTCCGATGCCTTTTTTTTTTTTGTATTATATTTATTGTTTTTTACAACTCGAGTTGTATATCGTATCCTCATTTTTTCGGCATAATTATTATCAAAATTGTTTAAAAAATTTTCATCAAATTATGACCTAATAAAATTATTCTGTTTACACAGTAAAATGTTGTTTCTTTTTTTTAGCATTAATAAGAGTACGATTTTATTTATTTCAACATTATAATGGCTCGACTGAACATGATTATGTTCAAGTGCAGGGAGTGTGGGACCCACTGGGACTCATAAAGAACATTAACTAACAATTTTTTGTTACGTATACAAATTCTTAATAAAATAATATGTTGAAAATTTTGGCCACGTGAAAGTAATATTATGTTTACTGGTGGTGTGGTGACATTTTGTCTGCCCCAAAATGTCAGAACCGACAGAAAAGGGAATTCAAAAAACACGCACATGTGCACATAGTTTTAAAATCAATACCTATACATGCATCTCTCGGTTAAGAATCTAAAATAATAATAAATATAACTGTTGTTCTATGAGCTCCACATTGTGTTTAGGTACGTAAAAGTAATTAGGTAGTGCGTCATCGATCTACAATTAGAGTCTGACTGTCGAATCCACACACGCTGTCAATTATGCACGGAAAAAAAACTATAGTACTATAGTTGAACAAATAATAGTAGATATAACTATTTAATAGGTAAAATAACTAAAATGATTTACTTATTATGACTATATAAATATAGTTATTTTTTATGGTAATGTTTACTATATTTGAATTAATTAAAAAATATAGTTAAAATAGCATATTTCAGTTCGAATAACTATAATAACTTGACTATGATATTTTAGTAAATCTGACTAACCTTATAGCTATCCCTATAGCAATTGTAATGTACAGTCAATCCTACTATTTTTATAGTACAAACAACAGTTTTGTTTTTTCCGTGATGTATTATTTTGTGTCAGTGGTGTACGCAGGGGTAGGGTTCTATAGGGTTCTGACCCCCCCCTGAAATGTCTTCCTTTTACAAAAAAAACCTTATTTACCACCATTTCAATACACAAAGTTGATCAATGGTATGTCATTTTTAATAAATATAAAATTAATTGTTAGATATGACAATCAACAAAGACGTCGGTAATTTATTATAGTTTCAGTTTTTTCTTTTTCTAATTTAGAACATTTCTAAACGTCTGCCATAATCGTCGTATGGTGTATCATCGTATCATCGTCCATCGATTATTACCACGTTTATTACGACCCGAAGAGGCTCTATAGATGACTAGGTTAAACACTTGAGTGTTCTAAATATAGACTAACTATAATTTATGATAACCAATTTTAATATAAAAATGGTTTAGCAAAAAATAATGAAAATTATTTACTCATGTAAAACCCTAACCAAACTAAAATCCTGCGTACGCTACTGTTTTGTGTCGATGATGACGATAACAGTTAACATTTAAAATTTGAACAGTCGTAACCAGAATAATCACTTGTTTTAAAAACTTTAAAATAATAAATAGGTAGTTAAAATGCTAGGTGATGTGAGTTTATAAATTATACATTTATGTGATGTAGACCTTGAAATGCAAAATACCAAAAATTAAATTGTTGAAGTCATCAACAAGAATTAATATCTTTTGGTTAACCCATATTATTAAAGAATTTTTTCTTTAGGTGTAAAAAGAAATAGAAAAAAGTTATGGAGAAGGTCTACCTTTATGCTGATAAAGTACCTACATTCTATTTAACTATTCAAGTGGAAATCTATGTACTTTGACAAAATCATTCCTATAACCTTGAAGAAGGGAAATGAATATTAGAAATGAGCAACAGAAGAAAATGTTTGAAGTATACAGTAAAATTGTAATAGCTACAAAGCTGTATAAGTTGGGGAATAAAAGTAATTAATTTAATCAAACAAGTTCATTTTGTAAACTCTAACGTGTTAGATGTATTAAAGAAAAATATCTTAGCATTTTAATTAATAACTGGCAACGATATGATAATGATAAGAATTAAAATAATAAATTAATATACCTACTTAAGAAACAAAAACGAAGACAAAGCTAAATAGCTAATTAATTTTATAATTTATTAGTGAGTGAACATTAAAAATAATAAAACGAAATAATTTTTATTAAGAATAATCCAAATTTTTCATTCTTTAAACTATATCACAAATAGAAAGATAACACATCGTTCTACAGATACTAGAAATGGATTAGGTATCAATTTACCAAAATATGTTATTTTAAAAACAAATTTCCGAATAAGGTACATATATGACATATTATGTACTTGTTTCTTTAGAGTTCAGAACATATTATCTTCAATTTAATGTTTTTGAAGAAGACTTTTCCAGACATTCTAAACAAACTCATATTGTAGATACCGCTATATTTAAAAGTGGAAAAAAAATGTTTATACAAATTAAAACCATATTTCTTTAACTCTCACACTTGTTAAAAATATTAGAAAAATGTATCAAAACTCGGTTAACTGACTTTTAGAGAAATAATTTATATTTTCTGATTATCAATTTGGGTTGAGGATAAAAAAAAAGGTACATATTACCCTGTACAAGCCCTTGTGACCTTGTTAGTTGTATTCATAATAAACTATACATGTTGGTAACAAGGTCCTTTACATTCTATACTTGATGTACAAAAGGCGTTTGATTGTGTTGACCATTATAGTATTTATAATTTAATTGAAAGATTTTTTTAACAAATCGCCATCAACAAGTTCAAGTTAACAATGTATATTAGGTGAGTATAAAGAGATAAAGTGTGCAGGTATTCCACAGGATATACAATGTATACATACATTACTAGGTGTATTAATATTCATTATTTATATTTTTAACTTTGTTCTTTATTAAAGTGTGATCGAGATAAGTAAAATCTAACTACAAAATCTACCTAAGTGCTGGCAGTTATTAAAAATGGTTTATCGTAAACTGTCTTGAAATAAATTTCAATAATACAACTTGTATTCAATTTTCAATTTCTAAAGCATATAATATTATGTTTAATATTATTGAATGCATTAAAATATTTGACTAAATTTTTTTAAGCTAAGGATAAAGTTCTTAATAATATTAATACAATTTGTAACTGTGTGTCTGTGTCTCATTTAAGTCCGAAAACTCTGTGAAATAGGTAGGTACCCACCTCGGATAAATAAATCTATACATTTCAAATGCTTACATATACTAATATATATTACCAAACACTATGCAGTAGATTTTATATGTACCCACCTTAGCACAATCAGTAGGTATAGGTATTCTTATGAATTATCTACGTGCGAAGTGGTGTCTATGCCCTATGGTCATGAATTAGGTCAGGGATAAAGAACCTATTTCTTACCCAAGTGTCAAAAAAAAGATTTTATTTTCACTGTGTGTCAACTAATTTGATGACCTTTTTTTTCATTTAAAAAAATGTCTAACCTTATTAATGACTTGAATTATAAAAAACCAACTTCAATGTTATGAATAAATCCTGCCGGATCAAATTCTAGACAGTAGTCAAGAATAAAATAAGTTTAAGGAGCACACAACACAAAAAAAGTTTTTTTTAATTTTAAAGAATGTTAAATTCTAATAATAATGGTACCTATACGTAAACCTATACGTTTTGCGTTTCTACTCACATTTTTCAAAAGGTTTTTTTTTTTTTTGAAAAATAATTGGCTTTATTTGAATAATTACGATCTATACAGTATGTACGTTAAGTAATATTAATAAATTTACAAACAGTTGACAATGAATACAATGACATGAGGAGGAAATCACACATTTGTGACACCTCTTATTATCAATAACTTATGAGAAATTGAAAAAAATACGCATGACGTTATTGCAGGGCCCGCCTCATCGTTATTGCCTATCTTAAACGTAAAAGTTCTTCGCTTCACACAACGATTTACCAACCTAAAATTTTTATATTTGAAATTGAATTTACATATAAATGTGTGGTTTTATGTGTTCAAGATGATAAAAGTATCAGAATTTCAATATAACATTTAGTTTTTTAAATATTAAAAATCTTAAAAGAGATATATTTGAATTTTTATTTTTTATTTAAATGGCTATGACTTGCCGTTTAACAAAAATATCACTTTAAAGATTTATTAATATTTAAAAAACTAAAAGTTATAATGAATTTTTGATAGTTTTATCGACTTCAACACATAAAATCACACATTTATACCTACGTAAGCTACGTTTCAAAAATAAAATAGTTGTCTGAAGAGAGGAACTTTTAGTTTTTACACGTATAAGACAAGTAATTACGATGAGTCAGGCCCTATATGACATCAGGCGGCTTTTCTACATTTCTTAATATCTCTTAAGACGGGTTGCATATACAATTTATTAAATTTAATGGTTCACTAAAAATTTAATGAACCAATCTTGGGCCACTAAATCTTGTTTAAGGGACCATTAGCTATAACTATTCATTCATTAAAATGTTTTGTGCAATCCACCATTAAAGTAATAATTTCTTTATATCGGATTTTCACCAAATCATTTAATATAGCCATAGATAATATTATATAAGATATTAATAATATAACTTGTATAAAAAACTTAAGTCAATAAAATAACTTTTATTGAAGCAAAACATCACATAAATTAACAGTATTTGAATAGGTAGGTAAAACTTTTATTTTTAATTACCTACTCATAACTATAGAAACTACTGCCAAATTTTAATAAAATACACTTTTTTATCTTATAAATAATATAAACTATAATGAATTTTATTACATGCAATTTTTTGAAATTTACCTATCTTATCATTTTCAATAGGTACAGGACAAAATTATGAAAAGAATAAAAACTTTATAAGAATCCTTATAATAGTTATTAGGAGTTATTATTAAGTTATGAAAAATATTAATATATTATGCGCTACTTATTTTAAAATTAATAAAGTCGAAAATTTGCAAATCATTTCGTAGTTTAAAATTTATAAAATGTACCAAATTTTGTGGCTAAGGATTGAACATTTTAAACAAGATTTATCGTGAGCCACGAGTAGTTCACCATAATATATAAACGCAGTTTTTTTATGTATTTTAATTTAAAATTTGGAAGAAATTAGATATTTTAACAAAGAATATCAATTTTAATTATTTTGTTGCAATTTAAAAATAAAATAAAAATGCTCTGCTGTACAGTAGGTTACAAGTGGGTCAATGTATAATGGATGGTAATAATATAGGTACCTATAATAAATACCAAATTAATCATATCACAATTTCCATTAGGCACTTATAGCGTGTTATACATCAACAACAAACCCTGATACTACCATAGATATAATATAATAGTGTACTTTAGAAGTTTCAAGTAGGTACTCACGAATAATATTATACAATCACAACAAAATAACTAAAATAGTTATTCTAGGTTTTTAATAAGTAATTTCGTCCAAATTTGAACTTAAAATGACTATAAAAATAAGCTGTGCTTATATTGTATTTTCTAGATTTTTTGGTTTCAAATGTCAATATAACAATATAGTAGGTAGGAGCATTGTGTTAAATTTTCAAGTATTTTTACTCAACAAATAAGTTTTATTGACATTCATAGAAAAAAAAACTAATAAAATTGAAAACTGAAAATGTCCCTAATCAGTTCCAAATAAATAAAAATATTTTGAAAATTTTATCGTGTATAGAAAATGCAAATATAAACAACCAGTGAAAATGTAATGTATCTACGGTCATTTGTTTTAAAGTTACACCAAAACCCAAAATCGATTATGTGTAAAATTCCCGTTTTTCCTTAATTTATATGATGTTTTCCCGTCGCTTTTGAAAACTATAGGGAATTTTAAAATTTGACCTCCCCAACGCACCAACAATATTCCTTTTCCCATCAAACAAGATACTGAAGTTGAAAATCGAAGCATTAATTTGACTACTTATCGTGAACACACACACACACACACACACACACACACACACACACACACACACACACACACACACACACAAAAATTAATAAAAAAAAAACACACATCATTGTAAAATTAATACATTCATCGTTCCACTCAGAATCTAAAATATTTTTATTAGAGTATCTACCTACTTGAAACTTTTAAAGTATATTATTATATTTTATACACACAATGGCATTTTCAAATGCGATGTTTACCGCAAAAATTAATTTAACCTATTTATTGTATTAATAATAGGAAAATAAATAAATTTAATAGCAATAAATATATTTTAATATGCATATTTACTATTTAGTAATAAAGGCAGACAGGCGGCCATCTTCGCTCAGAAAAAATGTTTGTATTTTATAATTTTATATCATTGAATCCATTAAAGTTACCTACTAACTTTTTTTTTTTTTTGTTCATTGAAACGACCCCTAGGTCTTCGTCAATGCTTATCACAAGTGGGTAGAAGGTAGATCATGTGATCTAATTATCTATGTATATATCACTATATGCATGATACTACCCCCCTTCTCCTGCGAGAGGAGGCATGTGAGGTCTTCACTCCCAGTGGAGTGGGACCTAGTTGGAAACCGGATGACGCAATCGGACAACAGGGAGAAAATATGGTGATCGCGTAGAACCACACAAATTTATTTTGCACTGTGCTATGAATCGAACCGATAACTGTGTGAGTCGTAGTCAACTGCGTGACCACTGCGCCACTCCGGCCACAAAGTTACTAACTCAACACCTACTGTCCAGCAGGTACCAGAGCAGCACCTACCTACCCACTTGCCACTCTTTATTATTTATTTCAGTAGTATTGGTGAAAACCGTTGGTCGCAACAATTAGGGAAGGAATTATAATCAACTATTATGTTTTACATACTTTTTACAAATAGTATATATATATATAAAAAAAAATATGTATTATGAAGTGTTTACTAACCAATAGTTAAGCTATTAATATATGACACTTTAAAAGATAAATTGCTATTTATTAGTCAACTGATACATTCATTAAAATATTTTTAGTATTTGATAAAAAGTGAAGATGAATTTAAAGAAAATATTTCAACTAGGTACCTACTTTTTGGCTCATGTCAATTAGGGATAAAATTGAGTCCTTAACAATTGAAAATAATTAAAATTAGTGCGGGTAATTTCTTAAAATATAAATTTTTTTTTTTTACCATTAATAGGTTATTATTCATTTATCACTTTACGAAGTTAGAAAATCTAGGACACCAACTTGAGGCCTAGATGTATTGCAAGTTGCAACCCCATTGAATGTGGCAATGATTTGAATGCTAAGCTCAATGCGTTGAATAAACTACATTCTCGTTGGTTCAAAAAGAATTTAAAATGTCCATTCAAAACTCATAAGTGATTATTTATAAATTTTTTCATTTGGCTACAGGACCCCTCTAATATTGAAAAATATCCAAAGGCCCTTGGCAATTTATGGGTGGGCCAGACCGACACTTTACCTACTTGCAAAACCAACTGTAAATATAAGATGTACAACCATTATCATGAGGTACCTGTCACTAAACAAATTTAAGGAGGGACAGTGTCCTGACTCCTGAGGGCAACCTGTTTTAAATTTGTACTTTTTGCATAGCACGTGTCTAGTCCTATTGACAAATTATACTGATTAATAAATATATTAATAATTATAATTATGCATCATACAGCCAAAACTATTGAAGACATAATCGCACCGACGGTAAAAATAATATATATTATGTACAATTTATTATAATATATGGAATTTTTAAAATGACAACTGTAGAAACAGTGGGGAAAGAAACCACATTTTATTTTAACTTCAATAATAACTGAGCCCAACTACAACTCATTTACAGTTAGTAAGTGCTTGCAGTGAACTGATGCGTGAAGTAGTACCATAGCCTATAATAGACAATGTTATACTAGTATTTAATATTCAACATTTAAAAATAATGTATAATAAAATAGAATAGATACTAAAAAAAAATGGGTAAGTGGATGTTGCTCTGCTGTACAGTAGGTTATAAGTGGGTCAATGTATAAAGGATTGTATTAAACTTGAATTCAATGATATAATATGATTGTATAAGAAAAACGATTCTGAGCGGAGACGGTCTGGATATTGTTATTATTATTTTTATTCGTTTCTATGGTGATACACAAAGCATTAGAAATTAAAATCCCATTTTTAGAGGTTTTTTGTAATTTGTCGGTGGTTTTTCCTGTGGGGCATCAAACAACTATTGAGAAAATCGAAAAATTACGTTTCTAAAGTACCATCTTGATCCAATTTGCTAAAAGATGAGGTACTATATGTTGAAATCAAAGTAGTCCTTCTGGTAGATATTTTGTATACAGGATATAAAAATTTAAAAATTAAAAAATAAATACCAATGTACAACCACTAGCTTCCTCGCTCCGCTCAGAATTTAAAAAATTTATCTTTCAAGTCATCAGTTCATCAACACATTTTCAAATTATGATTTACTTTATTTATCATATTTATACAACAACCATTTCTATATAGTAAATATACATAAAATGGTCATTGGTTATGGCAAGTTTAAAAACTTGCAATCGATTATACATAGTAATGTTTTCCATCATTACAATTTATTCAGGAAATAAATTATAATATTCAAACGTAAAACATATTATTAATGTAACTATGTACAACAAAATAAATTGGTTTAGTTCATTTCATCATGCAACTGAGCAAGCAATGCTTTTCGTTTAGCTTCTAAATCGTCATCACTCAATTCAGCAGATTTGGAATTTTTCTTATTTTTCACATCTTCTAAATCAGATCTCCTCAGACTCGACGACTGCAAAATGGCAATAAAAACAAACCAATAGGATCATAAATGAATATAGGGTTTGTGATTTTACATAATATAATTATTGTATATTTTGCATGCACTATTCAGTTTAATATAAATTTAATATCTACCCTAGAACGAGATTGGGTGACAGGACTTTCTGAATGTTTCTTTTTTTTCGATTTCTTATTTTTTCGCCTTCGGTTTTCACTATCGCTTATGGCGTCAGGCGAATCCTCTTTGGTCTTTTTTCTATACTTATATTCAGAATCAGTGGATTCCTAGATATTTTTATTTACCACAAATATTATTACATAATACATAAATAATATTATTATTCTCATATACACACAATAAGTTTGTCTGTCAGAAAACACATTTTATGTTTAACCTACCAATGATTTTGATCGAGATTTCTTTTTATGTTTTTTATTTTTCTTTGATTTTTTCATTTTAGAATGATGATGATTACAAACTTCTTCTGTATCAAGGATGAATTCCTGAATAATATATGAAAGTTATTACACACACCACATACATTTATCAAGAAATTCACTTACATGATCAAATTCGTGATTATTTAAATAATCAGTACTATATACATCTAAACATGTATATTTTTTAATTAAGTTTCTCTAAAAACATTATAGAATAAAAAAAAATTTTGTTATCAAACAATGATATTATATTATACTTTGATGATTATTATAAATATGCATACATATAGAGTATGTTACAGTGTTAAGACATAAAGATTTCAATTAGTGTAGACTATTATGGAAAAATCTATTCACTATAACACCATAGGATATATCCTCATATAAATATACATACATATAAGTTTAATTTAATTTTAATTAAAACATTGTTACCTTAAATATTTTGTTTAACTTTCTTTGTACATTCTTAAAACAAATCTAGAAGTTAGGAAGGTTTTAAAAATAATTTTGTTCAATATTTATCACATTAAGTTCAATTATTTAGTAGGTACCCATTAATTATTCAATTCCAAAATAAGAAAAAGTAATACTTTTATCAAGTTTTAAAAATAAAATTGAATTAAAATCTGGTTTATATACAAAATAGTTAACATAAGTAGATGTAAATAAAATATTTAAATTTTAAATTGTTTTATTATTATAAGACACATTAAATTGCTTTTAAACACATTTATTTTACCAATATAATAATTTAATCATATCAAAATTAAAAATATATATTACAACGTGGACATTACCTTAAAAATACGAAGTCTTTCAGATTCTAAAGTTATGGCTTGGAAAGCTTGGTGGTTCTCAATTTGTCCACGTACATCATCCCAATTAGATTTATAGTCCACATCCATTTCTTTAAGCAAGGAACGGAATGCTGTTTCTAATTTCCGCTGTCTCCTATTTTCTTCCCGTAATCTTTCTCTTTCTCTTGCATTAGCCTATTAAAAATTATAATAAATATTAAATAGTGAACAAATAAAATTAAAATAAACAACTTTTCAATTACTTTTTCAACAAAACCATTAAAAGCCAATTTCACATTGCCAGCATCCAAATTTTCCGCTTGTTTATCCGAGCAGACTACTCGAGCAAACTCTTCAAATGTAGTATTTACCTAAAGCAGGGAAGACAATTGTAGTAAAAACCCTAAACAAGTGAGACGTTGACATGGAAAAGGTACTAAGTCAAAAAATCAATTTTTCGTTTTTTCATTGAAAAAGTAGTAAATACATATGCCAATCGCTAGGGAAAAGAACTAACTCAAATTTCTTTAAATCTTAGTAATTACGTTTAACACAAGATGGCACTAGTCGTAAGTCATCGTGGTCATAAAAACCGTTTTTAAAAAAAAAAATCAAAAAAAAAAAAAAAAAAAAAAAACCGTTTTTTCCTTCTCCTGTAAAATTTGGTTTTTATGACTTAGTACCTTTTCCATGTCAATGCCTCAACTGTTCAAATAATAACTTACATCAACTATATATGACTGTTCCTTGAGAATTTCTTTAATAATTTTTTTTTCTTCGTGAAATCTGGATTTCAAATCTTCCACATAGAATTTAAAAAGATCTAAAGCTGTAGAACCTATACATTTAAAATATAAATTAGAAATCATATTACAATAATATATTAATGCACTGTTCACAAAATTAAATATTACCAGGTTGACCAAGAAGAGCTGAAAATCT
This sequence comes from Macrosiphum rosae, assembly GCA_016617965.1. NCBI lineage: Eukaryota > Metazoa > Arthropoda > Insecta > Hemiptera > Aphididae > Macrosiphum > Macrosiphum rosae. Next base: position 11,537 of record WHPZ01579621.1, on the reverse strand, counting down.
AACATCTGTACTTATAATAGGATATAACTCTTTCCATAATGACATTGATGTTAATTTGCCTTGTTGATGGAGTTCTTCCAAAAACATCTAATTCACAATAATTATGCAATAAATAAATTTAATTAAAAAACAAATTCCGTTAAAATACGTACACCAAAGTTATCACGGTTTTTGCGCTCTTGTTGTTTTCTTCTTCTTCTTTCTCTTTCTTTATCATTTTCTTCTTCTTTTTCTAATTCTCTGATATGATCTTGGAATACTGTAAGAGCATCTTCTTTCTCCATGCCTATAAATAAAAATTAACTGTATATTTAATAATCATATCATTTCTTTATAATATTAGATCATGTTAGGCTATCCTTATTAAGTGATTCAACATTGTGATTTCTGTATGAAATCTACCATAAATTAAGCTCTAACATTTTGAACATTTTGAATAACGGCATAACATTTAGTGTGAAAACCATTCATTTAATTTGGCTATTTTTTTTAGTTAATATTTTAAAGACCCACAGTTCAAAATTTAACTAACAGACTATAATAATAAAGCCACTGTTAAGTTCAAGATGAAAATAGTTAAAAATTATTTAATTTCTGTAATATCAATCTAAATCAATTTAATTAATTGATAGGGTTAATATTTGAAATGGTTCATTCAAGCTTCAAACTATCAATACAATCAAATATTATATTACCATGTCTACCATGCTAGCTATAGCTGCTGGTAGATCACAGTAGTAGTTGTATATCACTTATGGCAGATACTGAACCTAATTACTAATGAAATTATCCTAAATTAATATAGTTGAAGCTAACCCAATAATTTTGGATCATTAACAAAATGTTGATTGTTAAGCAGCATTTCTTGAACTTGATACCAAGTTGTTGTATGATCAACTAGGGTCATAGAATCCAATACTGCTGCTAATTGTTTCATGTTACGTTTTTTTTGTAACTTAGATTCTTCTTTTTCTCTTTTGGCTAAATTAAACATGACATCATCATATACATCACGGCGATCAATTTCAGACACATTCCTCCATATCTTAAATAAACACATAAATATCATATAAATATTAAATAAAATAATAATAATTTATATTTTGGAAAAGGGTTATATCAAAAAAAAAAAAAAAATGTATTTAGTTTCAAAAATAAAACTGCATCTAGAACATTCAATTTTAAAGGTTTATTTTATTATCAATATTTTTAAGAGCCAATGACTAACAAAATATGGTAATCTAGTGTTGTAATATCTCTTGAACAAATTGATAATCACATAACTATACAGTATGCACAGTAGAGGAGTAATTTGGACTTCGACATGGGGGGGGGACATCAATATTTTGTCATAAAAACCTTATTAGTAACATAACGACTTCAAAAAGCCATCCTTTTTTATGCAAATTCTTTTACTTGAACTGTGGTGCGGTTTTTAAGGTGCTTAGTTTTGTTTGACAAATTAAAAATATTTTTTCATTTGTTATGAAAAACCATACTGTGTATGGCTTACATGCATAATTTAATGTTGAAAATAATGTTACTATACTCTATTCGCCGAGAGTTGACCCATTCACTCGACGATTACTGGTCGTGGCCGCACAGGCAGGCCCGTCTTTGGAGCGCTAGTGGAAATTGTCGCCAATAGCAGCTGCATACTCAGGGGTCTGAATTTTCCGGCAGCTCAGTATGCATGCGCGCAAGTGGGTCAACCAATAGAGTAGAAAATGTAAATAAATAATGTATAATGCCTTTGAATGCCGACCATGGTTTCTCAAATACATACAATTTATCACTCATGTTGGAAGTTAAAATATAAAATCTGACAATATACTGTGAAACCTTAAACCTACAATGATTGTGGGTAAAATTGTGATATATCTACAACTATAGTGAAAGTTTTTAGAGTTCCTTTTATTTTAGCTTGCGCTAACATCTGTTTGTAGTTTCCTTCATTTCAAAGTTAACTGTTCGTGAAATATTTTAACCACATTCGAGGCAATTTCTTAGTTTTAGATTTTAAATCAACATAAAATTTACCCGTTCCCACATGTTGATAGTTGTTAAAATCAAATTTTATAAAATGCCATGATTTTTGTTGGTCTACTAACAAATACATTAAAACCCTGTTATTTACTAATTATGTAGTACGTTGTTATGAGTAACACATTTATATTAACTGCATTAATTTATATATTTAAATTTAATATTTACATATTATAATATATTTTAATCCTAACTTAGGACTCCTAAGTAACATTATTTTAAATGGTAAAAATTGTATTTGTATAAAATATCTCATTGAATAAAATTAGGGTAAATTAGTAGAATCTACCTACTGTAAATCATTCTTAAACATGATATACTTACATCTAAATGCTCAAATTTCTCTTCTAGTCTGTAGTACTTAGTCTTAGACGTGACATCTTCATTTTTCATAAAAAACTTTTCTAGATCCTCTTTAGCCTTTTTAGCTTTTAATCGATGTTCATCTTTTTCATCTTTTTGTCTTTGTGTTTTATATGCATTAAAAAGTTGCCTTTTTTCATTTAACTTCTTTACTTGTGGATAAAGTGGATCACGACTAATAACTTTTACAGTTTGATCCCATGACGCATTGCTTGGAATATTCTACAATTCAATAAAAAAAATAAAAACATTTTACATTTTTTTTGTTGATATTTTGATATTTTAATCACTTAATTTGTACTTTTTTCTTAAGAAGTTCTTTGAACGCATCAATCAATTCTTGTTTATTTTTCAAAATTGGAACTTCTTGTGCTTGGAATTTAGATTTGAATCCTTTGCCAGATACATTATTGGCAGGTCTGTTTTCATCAGGAACAGCTATTGAAGCTAAAGTAGCTGCCATTGCTTGATCCATAGCTGATCCAGAATCTTAAAAATAGATAAAACATTAATTTCTAATTATGTCAATTTATTTTTTTTGAATTTTTATATTTTCAAACCATATACTTCACAATTTTTATTTAGTTTTATACATATTTTATATGTATAGGTATACACAATTTGTTTTTACTTAAAAAAATGTGAACGCCAAATTAATATTGAATAGTATAAACAAACTATATTATTTAAAATTAACATTGATATTGAAGTATGCATTTTTTTTCAATAATAGTCATACACTATAATGGAGTGTTAAACTAAAAAATATTGAATTCCCTCCATTAATCCTTATTTTTAATAGGTAGGTTATACATAATTATGCATAGATTTTGTTTTTAGTAATAAAAAAGTTCAACAAGAATAGTTGTTGTAACAATTTAATAAATGATAATTAAGTCATGATTTGTATGTTTGTATATCTATGCATGAATAACATCAATTTAAGTTAGTTAAACCTGGAATTCTTTAAGAATTTGGGAAATATGGAAATCAATTTATTTTTCATCTTACAATTTAAGTACTAAAATAAAATGATGTAAATTATTGTTTATTATTTAATAGATTATCTAATACATTTGCAAATATTATAGAATACTAGGATAATTATTTATAGACCTTTGGCTTAATATGTAGTACAGTAGAACCTCGATTATCCAAACTAATTAGGCTCCTAGTTTGGAAATGTGAAAGTTTGGATATTGGGAAATTATTAATACTTTATAATAATATGTACATACAGTTTACATATATTGATATATATATATTATATAATTAATTTTTTCATATATATATTACATAAAAGTATATATAATATATTGAATTTTATAATTTATTATTAAATTATTATTTAAGTATATTATACATTAATAATATGTAATACTGCTACAATGCTTATTGAAATTTTGAAACGTTCGGAATGCGTTTGATATTACCTCGGATAATAAAAGATTTGTATAATCAAGGTTATACATTGTTTACATAAATATTTTAAGATTGTTTTACAGCTAATTTTTAAAATATAATACTGAATAAAGCTTCATGTAGACCATTCATAAACAACTGATTTGTGCTAAAAAAACCTTTTGATCTTCATTTCTCATTAAAAAAAAGTTGAAACATTTAATTGATATAATATGTGCAATATTAAATTAAATTTTAAACTTAAAATGTAAGAGATAATAAGAAAAGTGATTATGAAATTTCTTTGAATATTATTTTTTAAATTTAAATAAAGATTATTTATTTTAGCTTTAAAATTACTTCTCAGGAGTTAATGATTGATCTGCATGAACTTGTTTTCTTAAGATACGATAGAAATAAAGAAAACAAATCTTAGTGTGCCATCTTCTAATGAAAAAAAATAAATAGAATATAAATTGTATTCACATTATATTAATGTGTATCATTACCTATTGAATCCATTCCTCTATCAATTGAAATTTCCAAGGACTGCTGTATTAGAGGAGCTTGACTAAAACCATTAAAGTATTAAATATGTATACATCACATATGTATCAGATATAGAAATAATTATTATTTATACATTATTCCCTGTTCAGAGGCAATTTTCATTTTTAACTCTTCTAATTCAGGTGGTACGGTCCAACTTGCTTCTTTTGTATTAATGTTATGATAGTATGTAGCACCAGTATCTGATTTGTATTCCTTCCATGGGCTTTGATCTAATAGTAGCTAAAATAATGATATAAAAGTTAATAATATTTATAACTAGAAGAATAAGGTTCACTAACCTCTGTTTTTGTTTTTAACTCATCTGGTTTTTCCCAAGAGCTTTGTTTGGTTCCTGCATTATAATAATATGATCTGTCATCTGGAGCCTTATGTTCAGTCCAATCACTTGTAGGTTTAGTTTCATCACTATACAAATTCACACACATTAATATACATAGGAAAAACTATATAATAATATCCTGTAAGAATTCTGAATATTATATTATATTATATTATATTAAATATTTATATTTATCACCAAATGTGAATTTAAGCTCATCATTAATAGAATGAATAATATATGACACATAAAATAAATAATTTATAGTAAAAAATAACAAATTAACTTAAATAAACTAAATATTTCATAAGATAAATAAATTATTTTGTACACCATGCTTCTAAAATATGTTAAGTTTGAATAAAACCAAGTAATACCACTTACCCAAAACTCATTTAATATCATTCACCCAAATAGTAATTTGATTTATTTAAAAATTCTATTTATATTAATTAATTAAAATAATGTTATAAACACAAATTGTTTAAAAGTAATAATGATTTATTGTTCAATTATGAACTCTTACCAATCGTAGTCCTATTCTCTCGGGTGTCACCACCAATCTTAGATACTGTAGTACCGACATTCAGCAAAATCAATAGGAATCGTGTGTGGCCTAATATCAAAGTTTATCATATTTAAAGTGTAGAATGTTAAGGGCCAGTTATCAATATACATGCAAACATAAAATGAAAATTAACAGAATTCAATATCTAGTAAAAATTTATTTATTTTGGTAAACAAAAATTGTTATTATTAAACCTACAATAAAAATCAAAAACATAACATAGAAAAATAACTAAATTTATATTATTTTCAAGATTATTTAGTGTTGTCTTATTATGGTAATAATATTAAAAATAGTTGTTATTATATACTTTTAAACATTATTTGATTTAAATAAAGTTTATAATTAGATTCATAGTATATAAACTATTAGTAAAAATGTCAATACAATACTTTAACTTTGAATTACAAAGTTTATTATTTATATAACAATTTACAACAACAATAATCATTTTTTCATAAACAAATATTAAATTGTAATTTGAGCTTTTTAGCTATTTGTTATGAAAGGCCTGAAGAAGAATGCAGCGATCCTTAAAAAAAATTGGTCGAGCAAGGGGAAGGGCAATGAACATATAGATTATAAATTAGTATATATGAGTCGACCAGTGGTAAATGATAGAACATCTATTTTCACAAATTTAATTTGAAGTTTTAATACATTAAACATTATATTTAATTTCTATTATAAAAAAGGTGTAAGTAATTGCAAGAAGGTGTACGATTCAACTATTTTTTTTTAGCTTACTAAATTTTGCAACCGTTTAATACATATATAGACTTAAAAATATATATATATCTAGAATGTTATGTTAATTATAATAATGTATGGTCACTAGATAAGATCAAATTAACACATTTGTAGAAAACTGTACTCACTTTGATGGTAGTGAAATGGATTTGTTAAAAGATACTGGAGCTCCAACAATTTCGCCTAAAAACAAAAATAAGTTATCTATAGTTACAACTTAAACCCTACTACCTTATATAACTTTTAAAAATAAATAAATTTTACCAACAAATATCTATTCATTTTTTTTTTTTAAATAAACAATAATTCGTACATTATAGAGATTACCTACTATACAAGGGTTTTTAACATATTTCAGCAGCTGACCAATTATAATTTTTTTTTAAATCTTACGCATACGAAGTAAAAAAAGCAGGTAAGTGGATGTTTTACTGCTGTACAGTAGATTACAAGTGTGTCAATGTATAATGGATTGTATTAAACTTTAATTCAATGATATTCTATCATTGTATAAGAAAAACGATTCTGAACGGAAACGGTTTGTAAATCTAGATATTTTATATTGTCATTAATTATTATATCATGTAAGATGAATTAATATTATAATATTTTTATTTTTTATTCGTTTCAATGGTGATAAACAAAGAGTTAGAAATTAAAATCCAATTTTTAGCAGTTTTTCGTAATTTTTCGGCGGTTTTTACCGTGGCATTAAATAACTATTGATAAAATCGAAAAATGACCTCTCTAAAGTACCATCTTGATCCAATTTTCTAAAAGATAAGATACTATATGTGGAAATTGAAGCATTCTTTCTGGTAGAAATTTGGTATACAGGATATAAAAAATACCCCATTGTAAAACACTAGCTTCCTCGCTCCGCTCAGAATCTAACCTTTATTTCAAAAATTCAGTTTTTTTTCTTATTACATACAATTTTAAACACAGTTTTTAATTTTAAATTACAAAATAAGGTTCAATTTTAAAATAAATACATTATTATTATTCTAATAGGATCATGAATGAACTTTTTTGGAAATTTTCTGTTTTTTACTAACAGGCATTTTCAATATTACGGTGAAAGTATAATATAACATAATAACATTTCTTTATATATATAATTCTACTGTATGTTTGTTGTAACTGAATTCCTAATAAACGGTTGGACCGATTTGAATGAATTTTTTTGTATGAGTTAGGGTGGCGCCCCAGATAATTTAGATTCAAAAATCATCCCCCTAGGTTAGGATGACCATACGTCCTGTTTTACACAGGATTGTCCTTTATTTTGGCTTTGTGTCCTGTTGTCCTGACAAACTTTTCTTAGGATACTTTTTGTCAGGTAATTTCAAGTCTGTCCCATATTAATCTCGCTTTTTGTCTTATTGTTAATGTATATAATTTTTGAAATTTTTAAAATGACATTATTGAATAGAGTAGGTAGTATAAAAATCTATACTTTTCAATTGTATTTTTCCCATTATTATTGTTGCATCACATTGTTGTCGGCGACGTAAACCGGACATATAATAGTGTATTTACCGACCGGCGCGACCAGTTCGTAATCAAATGTGAGCATATTGCGAAATAAATAATAATTAATAATAGCCTAATAATATATATATGTCGTTCACAAGCGTTATCATATTGGACAACAAAAAAATATAATAAATAGTATTTAAATACTTATTAATTTAAAAATATTATATATTAAATTATTAAAATATAACAATATGATAATATTTTTGTCCTGTATTTAATTTTTTCAAATATGGTCACCCTACCCTAGGTCCAACCAGGGGATGTGTCCAAACGGGGATTTAGAGATTTACAGTGAGAATTGTTGTTTATAAATGGTCGCCATGGGTTTTAAAGTTATTATAATAATAATTATCGGTTGCCGTGAAATCAGTGTATTCATTCAATGCATTTAATTTTTTTGTACGCTGTGTTTTGATATTATATGTATCGCAATTACGTAAATATTGAGCGTATTATACTCCCATCTAAGTTACGTACATAAAACAATGACACGTCTTCGTGGATGAGGAGGAAATATTGGTCGACAGACTCGGCATTCACATTTAGTCCAGCCGTTTAGAAGGAGTTCAGTGGCATACTTGGTATAACTTTGATATTTTAGAGTTAAATTATAAAGTTAAGTACAAACAGCACGGTAGATCGCCTGCCTAATAATATACTGCTGCAAATCAGAATTTTTATCCCAGGCAACAGAAGAGTTAACCCTTTATTGATTATAGTTGCATTCGTGCAACCGAATATATAATCATTTATAAATAACTGGATTTTTAAATTAAGTGATAATAAATTGTACCATTATATTCTATGTGTAGTTTACTATAATTTAGTTGATACAATATAATTTTTTATTTTCAAGTTTTTGATATAGTATAAAACTTTTGAGTTTATGTTATTGTTATATTTCTAAATTAAAATAAAAATAAAAAAATTCATGCAAATAAGGGTTAAGGTAAATTTTGAACACCATACACCGAATATTAAATAACGAATTGAACAAAGGTTGAGTCTTATAGAGATGGTGAATTTAACGGGGAACAAAGTACACGGGATCAGCTAGTAATATATATTATTTTCTATATATTTGTACTACATAGAATGCTTTGTAACAACAATCAATTTTTGCCTTGGATAGTAATTAGCCAAGTTGTTCTAATTTTTCTACACTACATTAACATTAGTCTATTTTATACTTAGTTATTACATAGTTTATTACTGATATTTTATGTAAATCTGTTAGTTGCTGTTTAGTATAAGATATATATTATAATAAGCATAAATATAATAATATATATGGGGGATGGAGTGGCCGAGCGGACTAAGGCATCGGTTGTGACGCATGCCAACGCCAGTTCAATACCTCAGCCAGGGACAGCATTTTTCTTCGGGCAAGTCACAGTGTCCGGAGAACAAGTGCCGCCATCCCCTACCTAGACATGGCAGATACCTATGGGTGCCCAAATTAAAATTCTGCCAAAACAAACACATATGTGTTCCTCCCTCTAATAACAAAAACCTACAAACAAAACAAAAATAGCTAATCGCCTTGGTTGCCAGGCTCAAGCTCAATAAAAAAAAAAAAATAATAATATATATTTATTATGTTTAGTAGGAACACAACCAAATTTTGACTCACAGACAACAGCCAATAGGTATACAATAGACGCACCACATACATTTATATATATATATATTATCATAGGTAGTAGGTATAGACCCACCGGCCACAACTCACAAACCACAATTTCACAACAAATTTAAAAACAATTATATTAGTGACTAATGTACTCAATAGGTTCTCATAAATGATAACATTTTAAAATTGATTTACTACTGTACTTAAGTAAAAAAAAGACCTTGTTAAAAAATTAATAAAATATGTATACTATTTATGCCTAAAATGTGTTCACAGACTCAGGTAGACGACATTTGTATTAGGTATAATAAACATAAATTATTAAAATACGTTGTATAATATAAAATTGTATATAAATATGTAAATATGTAGCACAAGATGACTTCCTAAGCTTTTATACTCAGCTCTATACATGATACTATAATTTAATTAGATACCTAGCAAAGGATAATGCGTAAATATATAAAATAATAACAAACAATATCAAATAATTTATGAATAATGAGTGATGTAAGATATCATGTATATGAATAAAATTGCATGTCCCAATTTTGAGAACATAGAAAACTAGAATCGAAAAAACATAATATGTTATCTGCTGAAAATGTACGGAGTTTATACTTTATAGCTACTTGGGTACAATTTTATTATTAGAAATATTATTTAGAAAGGCCTGCAGATACCTAGTAATATTCTCATAAACAAAATATGTATATTTAAATAATGTTAACCTGGCAAGTTCATGTTGAACGGAGGCATGAACGGTGGTGGCATGCCTGGTGGTCCAATGCCCATCGGTGCCGCAGCCATAAAGCCGGGAGGTATGGCACCTGGCGTAAAGCCCATCTGAGTTGATGGGGGGAATGCTGGTGGCGGTATCATCGGAGGGGCTATACGGGTGTTCAGTGGAGGTCCGGAGCTCGGCGAAGCCTGAAACCAAAAACGATGCAGAGCATTAACATGGGTCACTGTCGGTGAACGAAGATCCTCAGGAACACTCACCATTGCTACGACTACGATTTCCGACGATACATCAATACAACAGCAAGTGAAGCATCAGGCGACGATGTTGGACTCTCAGGCCGACAGCATCGAGAATCGGGCGAACTGAGATCGTTGACTAAGGATGAAAACGACGGAGCGAACCATTAAGCAAACAACGACCTACACAAGTACAGCGAGTATTTCGATATTAATAATGTTGAACTGTCGAAGTTTATTCGTCTAGGGGTCCGGGAAAGACTTGTGTGATATGTAGTTATGTTGTTGGTGGACACTGGACTTGGACAGCGGACACACAAATGAAGTTAGCAACGGATGCATACAAACGGATGGGTCGCGGCGGCGCAGACCGGCATACTCGCTCTCACGATAAAATAATATTACCACTACCGTAGTTCCAAAGATATTCGAAAGCCTACAAGCTGTTGCACACACCGACCACTATTTTTTTATAGCACAGCAGAATGCCACTCGTGATGGCGCCACTAGTTATCAGCATGCTTTTCGGGAGGTTACGACCATAGATATAATATCACGACCCCAGTCGTGATTTAAGCATAGACAATAGAAGAATGGGATAGGCAGCCCTTCATATTGTTCTATGATCATAGCATTATCTTTTATCTATGGATCATAGGCCATGCAACCTTATCACACATGAATTAAATGGAAAATTATTTGAGGTTATAAGAGGCAATAAATAGATAAGAATTTAATGTTATCAATTTAACACTGAAAAAAACAATGGATGCTATCTATTTAATTTTTATATTTGAATATATAAACATAACAAAATCGCCGCTTGCGGGAGTAAGCAGGTTCGGCGAGAGGGTGGGGCAGTAGGGGCCAGAGCCCCGGGGCCCGGACCTCCGGGGGGACCCGTTGTTAGAGGCGTATTTATTCATAGCCGCACATGCCCTGTAGACCCGGACCACTATCGTCCGTTTGCTAAAAATTAAACAACCATCTATAATATATACCTACTATATTGTACACAATACGCAACACAAAACGCACATAGATAACAATACAAACTCTCATTCAACGCGGGTTCGATCGGTATAATCGCGTAGTTGGTTTTTATATAGTGTATGCTATTAATAATATGGTTAATATATATAAATATATAAATAATAAATATATAATATAGTCGTAAATTCCTAAATACGACCAATAACGACTGACTGTATCAGATAATAATATGTTCGATCATATTTCCACGTATGTATTAGTTGTAATGATGCGTTTACATAAAATACATCGCGTTCCGAAATTATCGTTTTTGCTTTCTTTTATAATTTTGATATTACGGAATACGAATCGTGTGTAATTTTGTGTTT